>VTPC01089756.1:820666-926741 GCA_011009095.1 Ignelater luminosus | reverse complement strand
CTTATGTACATTTATGTAGACTGGGTAAAATGAGTCTGTTAAGGCTAACTGAAATAGAAAAAAGCCAAACAATATGATTATATTAATTCTGTTTTTAGTAAAATAAATAAATTTTGCGATAAAGTAATGTTATTCCTATTTCATTAGAATTTACTTTTAAAATATTCCTGGCAGATTCATTTTTTATCCATTTCACAGTCGAAACCGGAAAATCAATGTTCTAATTTTAAATAAAAAGAAATTAAAGGAACATTAACCAAGCCAATAAATGCGCCATTAAACACAGAGGTAGTATCTGTATTTAAAAAAGATGCTCGAATTTGCATACCAGGGTGATTTATGAAAATTCAACAAAATTACCATTAAAATCTTTTAGAAGAAATTCTACAACCCTTGCATTTATTAAAATCGGTAATAAGACGATTTCCAATGATACATAGGCAATAAATGGACTCACAAATAGTTTGTTTACGTAGAGCGTTGAATTGTTTAGGTACGGTCCTGTATAAGCTGATTATAATGTTGCCATTTTGCAACAGTGCCGAGAAATACCTTGCATGTGTTATACAATGCTTGATTGACTTCACGGTTACATACTTGTATTACTGTGTTTGTGGGATACATTTCATTCGCATTTATTGCAGGTGACATATTAGTTACACGTCCGCGGTGTTTATATCTTTCTTCATGCTTGTCCATAATTAGCTACAAAAACTACGTCTATAATTTTAAATTGCTTGCAGTACACAGGATGAATGCCATAACAAAATATGCAGCTTCAAGGTTACAATGACAATTTTTCCAGATTTAATTTTTAGAATTCATCCTTGATTGTATTTTGCAATCCTGTTTTGACCTTCATGTAAAATTGAAAGGGATCAAAAGCTTCTCTGAAAAAAATATTATTTTTAAAAACCGCGTTGGAAATTTTTCAGCTGATATTGCTCTCTTTCTACAAACATTCGAAAAGTTCAATTAGTAGTTGTTTCCTACTAAATAGCAAATTCACTATTTTGCCAGCAGTTAATTTAAAATTCGATTCGAAACTTGAATGTGTACATTATACGTTTTAATTTGAAAGTGGAAATCAAAGGTAAATGGAGATTGAACTAGTTGAATATTTATCACCATTTGACATTAACGCCAATACGTGTTTCAAACACTTGACGGTAATACATTCTACAAAAAAGCTATTAACTGGGATTACTAAAGATCGATTTAGTTAATTTGCCGAACTTGTTTAGAAAATGACAAATCAAGCAACAGTTTAATTGATTCGTCTCTATTATTCACGAACGAGAGGATTAATGCAGCAGTATTGAAATGCAAACATCAAAGTTCTCCATCAGCTATTGTCAGTGTCATAAATAACTACATGCGACTTTGGTATTCAAAGCATTACGTTTTGTTATTTTGACGTAACAATTAATGCTGTAATATCAGAGAAACGTTACTGCAAACATATTTTAAATACAGTTTGGTTATAAAGCTACAATGATATGCCAGAGAGAAGTGCAGTGTATATCTGTTAACACATCGTTCAATAAGTCCCGAGACTAACAACGAAAACAACATTTTTTTTTTCAAAAATCATTTTAATTCATCAATATAATCTCCTTTTAGAGTGATACAATCTTTCCAACGCCTTTCCAACATTTCTATACCATGTTTATAGAAGGATTTATCCTTTGCTTCAAAATAGGCTTCAGTTTCGGCAATGACCTCCTCATTCGAGCCAAATTTTTTTCCCTGGAGCATTTTTTTGAGATCAGCAAAGAGCCAGTAGTCGCTGGGGGCTAAATCTGGCGAATACGGGGGGTGGGGAAGCAAATCAAAGCCCAATTCGTAGATTTTTGCCATTGTTTTCATGGACTTGTGGCATGGTGCATTGTCTTGCTGAAAAAGGATTTTTTTCTTCTTCATGTGCGGTCGTTTTGCTGCGATCTCCTCCTTCAAACGTACCAACAAGTCAATATAATAATCACTGTTGATCGATTTACCTTTTTCCAGGTAGTCAATGAAAATGACGCCATGTGTATCCCAAAAAACAGACGCCATGACTTTGCCAGCAGATTGCTGTGTTTTTGGACGCTTTGGGCGGCTTTCGCCAGCCATGCGCCACTCAGATGATTGCCGATTCGACTCTGGAGTGAAATGATGTATCCATGTTTCATCCATGGTCACGTATCGACGCAGGAAATCCTTTTTATTGCGAGTAAATAGCGATAAACAGCTCTCTGAATCGTCGATTCGTTGCTGTTTTTGTTCCATTGAAAGCAATCGCGGCACCCACTTGGAAAAAACCTTTTTCATGCTCAATTTTTCATGAAGGATTGTAAATACGCTTCCAGATGATATCTGTGTCATTTCTGCAATCTCACGGACCTTTACTTTGCGATTTTTCATTACGATTTTGAATACTTCACTCACATTTCCGGTGTAACGGCTTCCAAAGGCCTACCCGAACGTTCCGCATCGTTTGTGTCCGTACGACCACGTTTAAACTCAGCATACCAACGACAAATCGTTGATTTGGATGGAGAGGAGTCCGGGTAACGTTTCTCAAGCCATTGCCGGGCTTCTACGGTGTTTTTACCCATTAAAAAACAATGTTTTATCAACACGCGAAACTCGCTTTGTTCCATTTTTCAAACAAATTACAAAGTGACTTTACTCTAACCTCGATAACTCTGCTGTTTGTGGTCCAATCGACGTGAAATGTTTACACGTTTCATGTGAAGGTTCGCACTCTAGGGAAACGTGGCTAGTTTGGTACTACTAGCACCATCTCTGGGTTAGTCTCGGGACTTATTGAACGATGTGTTATTATGAGATAGAGCGATCAGGTTTGCACCGTACTGTTGTAATTTTTCTACAGTATCATTACTAGGGAATACGTAAGAATTTTCCCATCACCCTAGTTTTCGAGTTAGAAAAAAAATTTTAATTTTCTTTAATGCAAATTATAATTGGCTTGACTATTATCAGAAAAAGAATCGTTTCACTAAATTATCAAAAAATACTGTTGTGTGGTAACAAATGTTATTTAAAGTATTAGAGAATATCACAAACAGGTCTAAAGATCTAAAAGTAATTTGTTTGATTTTACTGTATTTGGCATTGTATCAGTAGAAGTGTGTAAAGGTCATGTTTGCAGGGCAACCTTCTATTTTAGCACACATAAAACTTGCAAATGTATGTGTTGTGAGAGACAACAATTTACTTCTAATAACAAACTTTGCTGTAGTCTGGTAAGTGGTAGCGTTTCACAAAGCATTCAATTCCCTCCTTCATATTCATACATTTATACATTCAATAAAGGTTTTTGGTCCAATTAGGTCATGTAATAAAACCAAAGATATTTCCGCAAAAATTAACTATTCATCCTAACTGTGTATCCTAATGTTACAGCAATTTCAAGAACTTTCATTGCTTCAATTAACAAGTTGACATTAAATGTGCCAGCATAATTAAGGTGTTTAAGTTCGTTGAGTAGTTTCTTTATCATTTCCACCACTATCACTTTCTTCTCTCCACGGTATATCAGTATCAAAAAGTTCCAAGACAGACAAAACACGAAGTACAGACAAGTTGCAAATTCACCAGGCAATACCAAAAATGTCTGAGATATTTAGACAATATGCGAATTTCATTAATATTTATCCTATTTCGGGTTTAGTCTGGACTAAGCGCATTTTGTCAACAGTACATTAGACAAAAGACATTTTTAACTCACAGAAACGTTTAGTACCTTATTAATTTACTATTAAAATATACAGTCATATAGGTACCTACATAAATATTTTATGACTAACTACAACAAACGGAAATCTCATTCTTCTAAAAAGTAAACAACTGTAACTCAGTGCAAAAACTAGACGTTTCATTGGTTTAAAAAGTTCAAGTTCAAACTTTAAACCAATAAGGACGTTTAGTTCTTGCACTGATTTTTTTTTATTATTTATTACTACGCCGTAATGAAGCACGGCATTTTGAATTACAGAGTACATTATTGTTTTTGCATTTACATTTCTTTGGAACACATTTTCATTTACAGAAGCATTTAAAAAACTCTTGGCCACCATTTAAGGACATGTTGGAACTTGCTTTTCTTAAACTCACTGAAATATTGAACGTCTCTTGAGACACAAAATTCTCTTTACGCATACTCATTTGATTTCATGAATATAAGCTATCAGTAATGCCGCTTTTACACCCAACTTTATAATATTCATCATCAGTAACATCCATGATAATTCCTATTACGGGTATATTTTTGGCGTCAATCTTATCTCTATCAACTTCAGGCACCGCAATAACCACAAATGAGCCAACTGGTATAGGTGGAAAGCATTTCTCGCCTGACATTTTTATCCTCTTCGCCTGGTTTTCTAGACATGAACGCGCCTTTTCTCGATTCTCGTTTATTATTTTTATTTATTATTTATTATTCTCGCTATTGTCACATCCGTTACTGGTAGCTAGGCACTTGTTGTGGATGAACGAAGAACACACATTACACATTAAGTGTCTTCGCAAATAGAACAAACACTAACAAGCAAGGAACTTTCTTTGTAATTTGTTCATTTCCTGTAGAAAGTTCCTGTAAAACAACCGGTGACGTAAAGGAACCATGTTCAGGATTATTTACTAAATGATTACGTTTAGAAGATGAAGTGCTAGCAAAATCGAACATGATTAAGACCCTCAATATTTTCATTTTGATTTACTAGCAGTTTCTCTAAATCTTCTCCTGATGATAATCTATTTAAAAGAGATGAAGGAAGTTCACTTGATTGTAACCCGATGTGTGCTTTTCGTTAAAAAAGTGCTCCAATGATTATTGTGGGTTTCCTCCATCCAAGTTCTCAAAATGTTTTCAACAACTTGGTTCGCACGTTCCACTGATCCTTGGTATTGCGAATGTCAGGGTTTTCCATGGACCATTTTTAGACCAGGCTACATTTCGGAAAATTCCTTAATATTTGGTCGGAAAACTCCCGGTCGTTATCAGATTGCAAAATGTTAGGAGCACCCAACAAACAAAATATATCGAGTAAGATATAAGCCACTTCCACAGCGCTTTTAGACTTCAATGCACGTAAAATAACATATTTTGTAAGATGATGTTGGTAGACTAATATAAATTTGTAGTCACCGTCCTTAGAGGATTGAAGATCAATAAGGTCCACTTGAGCACGCGAGTTTAAATTGTTAAACACCATTGGCTTTACTACTACACCTTTTTTAGGTATATTTCTCTTATTCTGGCACGGCTTATACAAACTTAGATACAGTCTGCGCATTATTAAATGAGCTTCGAGCTGCAGCATACCTGGCAGAAATCTGCAAAATTGTTCAGTTAAAAGATAAGTCAACACATCTATGAAATTAACAACTGAGCAATGGTTGAGTTTTGTAAAATAGTGTTACGTTTTAGAAAAATGCAAAAAAACAATTTTGAAAAATGCTGCTGTTCGAGTCTCATTTAATAATGTGCAGACTGTACATCATTATACGTAACATCTCGGGGAATACTCTGATATTTTCTTTTGAGCATTTCCTCCATTCAAATGCGTCCGCCATGACCACACTGTAAATGTGCTTCATGAAGAACATCAAATAATTCTTCTTCTTTTACAAAAATTTTATGTCACCTCCTGTTTTACTTGTAGGTACAATAAGTTTCTTCGTTTCTCCAATATACAGAATATCACACCCACTTAAACGTCTGTAATCTTTAGCAAGCAGAATCAGCGGAAGCTTGCCGAAAAATGACCCCGATGGCCTGATGCCGTCGAGGTCGTTTACGCCTCTTGTACCCCACACAGGCTTATTTGTAACCACCCATTTCTGTCCCAAACAGTACCTCGCCCTTTACACCCCAAAAATTTCTACCCCTCTGAGTTAGCTAGCCAACGCTCTTAATGAAAATAACAAGAGTATTACTGTTGTGCAATGCACAAAAGTGGAGTAAATAACTAGAAATGGCCGAATTCACCTGATCTATGATATTACAAAGAAAATATCATTTTCAGAATAAACGAACGGCATTCCGTCGTCGAGTCCGAAGCGAAGCAGTCGACCCAAAAGAGGAAGAGTAGACAGCGACCATCCATTCGAATTCGGAGGCCGGAGGGCTGTTTACCGCGCTCCGCCTGCAGCCACTCTGTGTCAGGACGCAGGTATGGTAGTGTATCTGAGTCTGAGCCTACTCCACGCTGCTCTTACATCTCTTATTCCTCCACCCATCCTCCCAGAACCACTGCCGGTATCAGTTCAACTCAACTCTTCAACAACAGCGTCCATATCTTCAACATCTCCATAATGGTCGACTCACCGGATCAAGCATCCGCAACCGCCGCGATGCCAGCACCGAAACTGTCCGAAACCTCTAAGAAATCTTTTAGGGCCACCCAGGCACAACGCTGCTCTTTACAACCAGCTTGGACAAGAAGATCTAAAATTTATCCTACTTAAGGACTGGCAACAAAAGTTTTGCAACATGAAATCAGTATGTAAAAATTAAAACAAAGTATTGAAAAATAATTTCTTTATTATTTTTAGGTAAAATGTCTCCTGAACAAGTGATTGTCAAGAATTTTATATTAATGTTTAGGTTGTCGGTCGTAAATACTGGTGTTCCTTTGGACGTTCTTTATTATATTTCGGACAGTGTCATTTGTTGTATTTTTACTGACTTTTTTCCACAGAATCTTCATTTTGTCTACTGTCAAAGTTGGTTTCTGCATTTTCTGCAGTTTTTGTTTTATAACTGCCCACTACCTTTCGATGGGCCGCAATTCTGGCACATTGGGAGATTAAGCACTTTTGGAACGAAATTTATACTCTTAGCTTTATACCATTCAAGAGCAGATTTTGAATAAGGTGCAGACGCTAAATACGGCCAAAAGATTGTAGAACTTGTGTGATTTCTTAAAAAAAATACAAGTCGCCGGTTTAAACATTGCTTAAGGTATATTTCACCGTTAATTTTTTCTTTGGTAAAGAATGGTTTCGTTTCTCACATTGACAGATGGCCTGCCAAATCAATATTTTTTCGCCGAATTTCGTAAAGACAGCTGTCTTTTGGGATTCCTCAAGATCACAACAAGGTGCTATTGAATAATACTGTGGACCTGGTAGCGTAGCCAAGTCCATTTTTAAGTACGTCTCGTCATCCATAACAACACACACTTCTTCTTTGCAAATTTCTTTTCGTAGAGCTTCCTCGATAGTGTAATACTTTTAGAATTTTGTTTTTCAGATCTTTTGGGTGTCTTTTTCCTTTTTAAATGTTGGAATGTTGTTCAGCTTTTTAATTTTTACGACCATTACATGTGAAGTAGCTGCTTTTTCTGCAATATCCCTGATGGACATTGAAGGATCACGATGAATGATGTGAACGAACCGTTTTTCTAAATTCTTATTTATTAAACTTTTAAGACGACCAGTTCTAGGTTTATCTTGCATACTCCTACCTTCTTTTAATTGCAAAACTACTCTTCGAACGGGGTAGTAATTCTTCTTGCACTTCCGAGCCAACTGTTTTAAACTTATGACCGCTTGGCCACTATTACGCAGCGAATCTTTTCATTTCATTTCATTTTTACAATCGTTTGCAATGGCAGCCACGCAGCAATAATCATACATCATACAACTACATAGAAACAAAAAATAATCAATGCAAACCGAGATTATTTTCATCTGTTTTGTACACTTTTGCAATGATTCATAATTTGCAAAACTTTTGTTATCAGTCCTTATTCCACCGTCACCATTAACGCCTCCAGACAAGAGTCGTGTTTAGTAACCATCAATATCACTACCCGGGCGTAGCAATATTGCTGATTCGATGATGATGATTTTCATATTTTCTCAAATTTTCAGAATATCTTTATTTTTTGTGTGTGTAAATTATATCTTTTAAAATACAATAACCACAACTAGTTGACTCCCTGGTTACAACTGGTACAATGGTGGCCACAACTAGTAAAATTGCACTTGAGTGAATTTTGCCAGGTTTAGTATTTTCGTATTTTGTTTTTGTCTAGAAATAGTAACAATGTTTTTTTCCATTTATGTAGTTAGAATAAAAAACTAGTCTGCAGTTATCAAATTAGACTAGACATTTTGAAAAGTCGACATCTATAGTTTTGGCTTACAAGCTGCTGAATTGTCATTTTTGTTTTTCTGAAGAAAACTGAAAGAAAACGAGTAGTTAACTTATATAAAATTGTATGTATTTAAAAGATATTCTTGATTGGTCGACAAATTGCAAAATAACACACAGAAAGCTATTTTCCGAATCAAAATTGTACTATAGATCTAAAAGACTGTTTACACTGTTTCAAGATTTATATTTCATATAAGGCAGTTTAGTTAAAGTTTTGTGTATTTATCTTTGGCATTTATTTGTGTACAATATTTGTATTTATTTGTTTACATCACTGTTTATCTATGATTTGGAAAGTTTGGGAAATTCCGTATTTACTTTTATTACCTGAATTAATGGAATTGTCTTTATTGTACGTTTGGCTTGTTTTGGTAAATTAAAAAAGTTATTAAGTCAAACATGACGTCAGTGATTTGATCTAAATTAAGTTTTTTTAGTCACGAATCAAGTTTTATCTGGTTGAGAAACTGAGATTTTTATTAATTAAATGAATTTAAATAATGATAAATTACGTTACCTACAGCTATTGTAACACAAACAATTCAAATGCACCTGAGAGAAAATATCAAAGCGGAATTTATTGCATCAAGCTTTATCAGAATACTCAACTAAATGAAAATGCTTCTGTAGACTTTTGCAGAATATGTAGTGCTATAAACTTAAATCATATTTATGATTGCACAAGATTTAGTTTTGCGCTTTGTCTAACAGCGAACTCTTCAGTTTTACCTTATTCGCTTTTTAAATTTATACTTCCACTATTCCTGGAAAAGGCATTTTCATTATACTGGTTTTTATTAAGAGCAAACCACTTGTTTTCTAAATTTTCACAATAGTTAAAGACCTGAAAAAGCTTTATTTGTATTTATTACGTCGGAACAAAAAAAGTGAAACAAAAACAAACAAAAAAGAACAAATACAAAGAAAAAGTTTGATGAACACTGTTTTAACATAACAAAAAATTTTATAGCTTAAGTAATTGCACTTTTGACCGATGATTTATTGTTTTACTACGTGAAAAAATCTGAAAACCACCGCATAAATGAAAGAAAGGAAAAAACGCGATTCTCAATACAAGCGGAATTAACAACCGCGAAAATTCTTAAATATGCCATTAAAATTAAAACCCAAACAATTACTTCATTGTTCTTTGCTTAACAACTTTGATCGAGAAGTGCACCCATAATAACTTTTTACGAAGCAACAAGTTTATTATTTTCCTGAAAGAAAAGGAGAAAAATCTCAAGTAATTCTAACACAACGATATGATCTAAATCCTAAAGTTTTATGTTTATCCATTATAATGATCAAGTGAAAATGACTTTAGAACTTATACAAGAAATGCCAAACTTCAGTCATTATCTAATATTTATTTGTGTACAATCCTTTCTACTCCAAAATTACAAAACCGTTTTAAATTACAACCACAAGATTTTCGGTGTAACTTTTCACAAGAAACATCTATATCGTATAAAACGGTTTGTCACAGTTCCCTTGTTCCAATTTCATCTACTTTCTGGTTCTTTTACTTGAACGTTTTTATCTTACAACTCAATTCCACCTTGTCAACGTCGTTTTATTTTAAAATCTCTTTATACCTATCTCACCTGATAAAAAAAGCCATATTCTATAGATTGTTTGCAGAAATTGTAATTTTACGTTTATAATACGTCGTACTAAAAATAACAAAATTCTAGAATTATTTTTGTTTGGAATAACAAATAGAAGTGGTAATAAAACATCATGAATTTTATATTCCGTGTATAGTAGAGCTCGATTTATTTGGTCAGCCATAAATCTTCACCGTAAAGATAAGAAAATTTTAACAAAGACTGAACAATTAGTAACTAATTTATAACCACTACTTCCTGACGTCTGAAGGTAGAGAAAGGTTTGAATTCTGTGACTGCGCGTGAATTGATTTTTATAAAATGTGATTGCCGACCAAATATTTGAATCTTACCATATGATGGAGATTTGAAATTATCTTTGACGTTTTCTGAAACTGAGTTATACAAGGGTAAGAGCTAAATCTTAATTAATTTCTTTTATATTTCTTACAAAGCATTTCTTTAGTAGAATAATTTTAATAGGCGCTAGAGGTCTATCGTTTTCACCGCACTAACTTCTCAACTTCAGGAATTTTCCAGCAGATTTGCTGGAAAATCAGGTGTTGCTTCCGTTAACCTACCAACTTTCCTGTGACGCAAAATCTTTATCTCATATAATACCAAACTGGAAGGGAGTAGAAAAACAAAGATCAAAACATTCTGTGTAAATATATAAATGCACCCTGTTGCTACTGAAAAAATGACAGAGAGAAAAAATATTTTTTATAAAATATAATCTTTCGTCAAAGTTATATTCTGACTATCAAAACCGTGATCCTACTTACAACAGCCTTAATAGTTAGGAATGATAGGTAATTTCTCTTAACTCACAACACTTGGCGACAAGGATGGGATATGCAAAATTATAAATAATTGCTAATTAAAATAAAATCATAGAAACACCTTAATTAAAGAGTAAAATCTTAAAGGGTGTAGATTTTTTATTTCAAGTTTTTGGATATACAAAGCACCTTGATAGTCCTAATGATTTCCATCTTACCTAAAAAAATGTCTGGTTGCACATTTGGCTTGATCGCTCTCTTAATCCTGATTGACCTGAAATATCCTCAAAAGACCAAACAACAAAATCTAATTAACTTGAAAAGTCAGAGAGGTTTATCCGTTTTCCTTTATTTATTTTCCACACATCTTGCTTTTCAGTTTCCTTTTTTAAACGAAACAAGTGGTACTGGCAATGGCCCTAAAACCTACAAGAACGTAAAAACTGATAAAGTTCCTGCAAGCTTAAAAAAATCCAAAAACTTAAAAATTCATGTTATACAAATATTTGGATTCTAAAGAGATCCGCTGGTTCACAACAACCTGAACAGAGAGTTAGACTTTATAAGAACCCATGATCTTTTGAATCTGTAAGGACGCAAAAAGAAGAAGCTAGAGGTCTCCAAAAGTTCATGGGTCCTCAATCCTCAAGAATTAGAAAAACAAAAAGGTCGAGTTTCGTTATTTGGGCCTTTTTTTGAATCTTTGACAACGATGTTTAGAATATCCTGTTAGAATGCAAGGTGCTCAGTATATAACAGAAATTTGGATAAAGATACTAAAGAGGAGAAATAAAAAAGGAGTCCAAGATAATAATGACGACTTAGAAAAATTATGAAGACAGTAAAAAAATTTAAACATAGCAAAACGCATTTTTTTTTGTGCTAGAAGAAGTCAAGATTCAATGATTGGATTGTCTAGGAATAACAGGAGCCATGAAGACGATTCCTACAGTGGCAATAAAGATCCTGCTGCAAACTCCGGAACACAAGTAACCTGAGAATGACAGACTTGAATAAAGATTCTCAAGTAACCATCACTGACGGAGATTTAGAACAACACTAAATCAACTTTGCCATTTGATAAAATGATCTGGGATCAGCAAATCCGACTGTGGTAATATTCAAGTTTTTCCTTAGAAAACCTACAAACCCATGAATCACAGAACAATCATATTATCAAATCTGGTCTGATTATCCCAGAGTCACGAGAGAATGTCGATAAAGAGAACTGAGCAGCTCAGGTTATTTGGATTTGATGTGATAAAACGGAGGGATTTTAGTTTCTATTTAACCTGTGTTTATAGCTGCATTTAGTTGTAAAAGACAGTTCACGATCAATAAATCAGATTTCAAACCATAATCTGCTCTAGTCAAATTAGCTGATTACCGTCAGGTCGGCTTGCCCTCGCATGGCGCTTCATAGAAGAAAGAAGCTCGGCGTGGCTTGCTACACGAGTCAAGAGGCAAGAGAGGATTAGTTAACTAGATTTGGTTCGTTCAGGCTTTAACAATCACCAGAGATTAGAAGATTACAAGATCAATTGCGGTTGGTTTGATAAGCCAAGATGAATGATATCAAACTCATATCCAATGTCTGCAAAATTTACTTGTCCATGACTGATATATTGAGAAATATAATCAGTAGGAGCTATCAAAATTAGGGCACTTTCAAACGGAGAAGTGATTGGGTAAGATTTAGAAAAGTAGAGATGCAGAGAAAAGAGTGGAAAAGAAACGGAAGGGAGGGAGAGAAGCCAGAAGAAAGACGGAGAGGCTGACAGAATTCCTTAAAATAAGAATTAAGATCTTAACTAGTGTTGATTCTCATTTTACACCAACTAGGCAATGAAACCAAGTGATCTATCAGTTTCAGTCTGTGTAATAAAATTTTTTAATTGAAACTAAAGATTTGGTAAGTCACTAGTACAGGAAAGGGAGAGAAAAACGGACGGCAAAAAGCTAATCCAGCTAATCAAATTATGAGTACTCGAATTTTCCATTTCAAGAAGACAATGATTCTCCTAGTTTGTTTCTATTTATTTCAACGGACCAATGATGGGACGTGTTTTCAAATAGGGACGTTTTACTAAAACCTTAAATTGTACGAGACAGCATATTAAAATATGGAAAGGTCTCATGGATGGCACAGAAAATTTCAAGTCTTACAATTTGCTATGCCAAACTGTACAAGATATAGCAAGTACGGTGAGTCAAGTAGATGTCTTGATTATCTAAAGAGATGCGAAAAATATGCTTACAGGGGAGACTTAGCTATCAAAACTGAAAATAACATCAATTTCCTACTTTTAAATGAAACATCCTGTATATTCCAATAATTTGCAACTTGCAACTAGTAGTTACTTTGTTAATTGAAACGTAAGAAACGGATCCATCATTATTTAATAAGAAGTGCAGACTGGAAAAGCGAGGTTAATGTGCGCAAAGAAAAGCAATATGCATATCTTACGGTTGTCATAGCTGCGATAGCAACCTGGAAAATGTAATTGATGGTGAACATTATTTTATTATGATGCTCATTTAAAACTAACTGTTGTAATAACAATTGGCAAATAAAAGTTTTGTAATAATTTCAGTTTTGCTAAAAAAAATTTCAGTTTTAATTCTGTAAAAGCAATAATTTTATATGTAGAAGTGGATTCTCGTTACATTATTATTTTGTTAAAATATGTAGGACGGGATTTTAATTTATTGGATTATTACAGGTACATAAAATAGTTATAAACTCTCATTGAATTTAAATGAATGCAATAACAGCATTTCGTAAATACCGCTGGATATATCCAATGAGATTTTTAATATTTCAATAACGAAAATATGATTGCATTAAATTTTTGTTTTAAAATTAGATGAATACACGTCACGAGGTTATACATACATTTTACAGGTGCATTCAAGTGCATAATGACATTATTGCGTGATACAACTAAAAATAGAAAAGATCGATTGTAGAACAAAGTGCAGACAATTACAAGAAATTTTATTAAAAACTGCAGCAGTGTTCATTTGAGAGAAGATTACAACTTCATGCAATTTAAATTTCTTTTAGTAATTATTTTACTCTTTTTAGTTTCTTTTGCCCTAATTAACTCTCATTTGATTTTATTTAAAAATGACTACGCTGTTAAATAATAACTCACTTTAAAGCAGCCGCTTAAGAAGGGTGTGCAAACTGTATGTAAATAACGTGTGATTTTAAAATATAATGATTTTACTTTCTGAATCTACAATGAAGCTCGTTAAATCATATCCTTAATTATACAGGGTGTTAAGCATCTAGCAAATACTCTAGGAATATATACAAAACCCAAAGTATTATTAAACATGTAATAAACAATAAAATAATATAATCAAATACCCTGTATATTCTTGTATTTCTCTGAATACAACAATGTGCATTATTCGAGAACCTGCCACTTATGCACTTTACATAATGTGAATGGCACATACAAAGAGAGGCTATTTTGTATTGACCGATGTGAGTTCAAGCCTGAAATTTTTAAAATAAAATAAGACCGTGCTTAGTTTGATTCGGTTTTGTTACCTGTACAGGATGATTCCAATTGCAATTTCTCTAAGTTTTTTTAAATGAAACATCCTGTATTGTTGATCGTTTTGTCTTTATTAATACGATTCTCAATTAATAATCTGAATCTTGGGTTTATTAATCGTTTACAACTCAAAATGATACTTTAAGAACTGCCACCCTTGAGGAAAGTTGACACAACTTGAAAACAAATAACTGAATATTGACTAAATCGAAAATATTAAAATATACAGAATGTTTCATTATAGAAGATTTTGATACGGATTAATTCTAGTACATCCGATTAAATGAAAAACAATGAATTTTGTTTGTTGAACTTCAAGGATGTTTTGAGGAGGATGTTGGGTATGCTAATTAGTAAAAGTACTACATACAATCTACAGGGTGGTTAAAATTAGATATCTCGCACAGTAGTAACGATAGCAAAAATCAGTTTTCCGTAAACAAATTGAATACTGCAGACAGAATTGGCTATCTCGATGAGTTTTTGAAATACATGCAATTTTTTGCTTAAGAAACTAAAGTGTATGTACGTGACGACCAAAAACAACTTGGTCATTTTTATAAATTCGTATATAAGTAGTTGAAGAGATTTAAAATTTTTGGTGGAAAGAGCGAGCCTACTTTACAGACCATGATGATATTATTGGCGCCAAGTATGTGGGGCCTCTTGATTAAAATAACGTGATTAGGTTTTAGATATAATATTAAATATTAAATGTACAGATCCTACATATTAAGTATAAATAGCATCAGATGTTCAAAGTATTATTTGGAATTTCCAACTTTGCTTTAGTATACTATCTCGGAATCACAGAATTCATTTTACCTGTCGACAATGTGCTATATTTAAATAAATAAAGACGGGCTTACATATTTTATAAGTAATAAGGAAAGCAAACAATTTTCTTTAATTATGTACAATTAAAGAAAAAAAAATAAGTGAATCAAGTTTTTTGTCAGTTTTAGTATTTTCTTTATTATACAAACACACTCCATGAAAATAAAAAAGGTAAGTTGAGAGGGTTGAATAAATACAGTTCCCACATCAACGTCAGCAAACAACTAGCTACCCTTTTAATATCTACATAAAGCGAAATATTTCTCCTTTAGTTTTCAAGTAAAACTAAAGAACATTTTCTTTAGCTACCTCGAGTTTACTTTCATAAAACTAATATGTTTAATTTATTTAAGTAAACATCAAAATTTAAATGATGGTAGATTTCGAGTGAAAGCGTAATAATTACTAGAAAAATACACAGTACTAAAATAAGCTTTTGGAATCGCTCGCAAAGAACATTTTCATTTTAAATGAAAATCAGATAAAGAAAATTCAGACCCACAAAATTATACATGCGGAAATCAATAAATACATTGAAAAGATTAAAGTGGTCTTTATCTTAATTTACCTAATAGTTAACGCCTTATTTTTCAGAACGATATTTTTATTAATGGAATTGTTCATCATTTGACGCACCTACATAATCAGTAAATGTCGATAGTCAGATTAAAAAGGATTTTTTCTTCTTAAGAGATTAAAGATTGTATTATTCTGTGGTGAACAAGTTTTCAAATTTAATAAAATGAAGGACATAAAGTTTTTGAATGATAACGTTTAGGGCTTATTTGAATTAGTACCCAACTAAAAGGCAAGCGTTTCTAAACCACGCTCCGCGAATAACTAATACAATAAAGCTCGTAATTGCGTTAAAGAATAACGCAATATAAAGTTTTTAAAATCTCCGGGCACTTTTTCACCAGAATGATTATGAAAACCCCGGAAATAAATTTTTTCGTATTTTCTTCTTTTAATAATCATTGGGAATAATTTGTTTAGGATAATTTTAAATGAACTCGACTATTTTAATCATCTTCAAGAATATCCCGGAGTGAGCTGACATACGTAGTATTAGCTACCTATCAAATACAAACCAGTAAGCGGAGATAAAAAGCTGACTGGAAGCTTTGTTAGGATTTTTAATCTCTTCTAAAGCCTTCCTGATGTAATATTCCTTACTATTACTGTATTTTACTTTTATCACAAAAATTATACGATGTAATCTACTAACTTCCACCGTTAATGGAGTAGTAAACTGTTAAATTACATTATTGAAAATTTTGATACGGCTTGGTTTCTATTTCCTTAATTAGCATTTCTGAGAGTAATTAAATTTCCTCCTTGATTCTACTTGCTACTAAATTATTAAAGATACAATAATTATTATGTGAAGTAGATTATTAAGAAAGCGGATTCAGATAGATCCTAGACGTATTTGACATATACAAAACGTTAAGAAAACTATCCAATGTTAAATTACATCTACTTAGTCTGTAATATTTATAATTACGATTTGCTTTGAGATTACAAAATTTAAAAAGAGCAAATTACAATGTGATAGTTCACTTGTTAGCGTTTCGATTTTACATCAACAGCTATTCTAGTTTCTTGTGTTCTTCAAATTTATCTTTGACAATTTTAAACAAATTTAAAATTAGAGATATATAAGTAATAATTATAAAGATATATATTACTAGATAGCGTTATATAGAAATATTGGACAAAAAACAATTTTTGTTTAGAATCAAGAAACATTGATTATTCTTTAAAATATCAATCACTTCAGCCTCTAACTATTCCTTTCTAATTTTTAAAATTTAATTGAGAATATAATCTCGGACGTATGAATTGTTATATTAAGATATTACAAAACATGCATTTTTCAAAACGTCTGTTTAAATAATCAAATGCGTTAAATAATACAGTAACCTACTTTTTATTTTATAGGCTAGAAAATCAAAGATTCTCATAAGAAAATTATAAAAATTATTCAAATCTTCCAAGCGTGATTTTAATTTTAGTTAAAATGGGAAGTATTTCTATTGAACAAAAACCGGGATTAATAGAGTTTATCAAAGAGCACCCAGAACTTGCACAGTAGAAAGTTTTGAAAAGACTTTACATTTATAAAAGAGCTCGTGCACTATGGTAATAATTAAAGGAAAGATTAAATTATTAATTTAATTTAATTAAAACACTAAATCACAACTTAGTTTTTAAAACACTAAAACCGAATATTTAACTTACATATACTAACTAGTAAGTAAGTACAGATTATTCGTGAAGTAATGTCCCAATTGCAGAAAGATAAATAAAGATACAGACTTTAATTACAGAACATGTCACTATCTAGGAACGAGAAACTTTGCTTTTACAGAAAACTAGTTGGTTGACAATAAGAATCCTCGCTAAGGAAATTACAAACTTCAGAAATGTGTTTTAACTGAAATAATGACTTTATAAACAGTCGATTAAATAGAAGACGTTTATTCATTACAATTAAAGTCAAAGATACACACAAAACTTAAAAAAAAACAAAAAGCGATTCTTTTCTTTTCTTTTCCCTACCATTATCAAGAATAAATGCCTCAATATCTCAAATTTTTCTAACAATATCAATATCAAAAAAAGTCTCATCTAGCTAGGGCCTACCAACACTTGTTCAAATAACAAAAGACGAGCGGAGATGTCTGATTTGTCTAAGACAGTTACCAACGAGAAGATCCCATTTTGATACAACTATCCGTTTCCAAATATATCAAATGCAGTTGAAGAAAACAAAGAACGCTGCTTTTTGATTTTGAACCATTTTCTCTAACGCTTAGAGCAAAGAAAAACATATTGATAAGATAAAGTAAGAAGCTATTAAGCGTCTTGAAATGACCTTTACCATTCCTAAGCAATACAAGACCCACAAAGTGTAAATCGTTGGTTGCCAAAAAGGAGTTGACTATTACCAAACTACTGCAAGAAGAATTTGTAACTTTGACAAACGTCAGCATCCAAAACTAAGTTTAGAGTGGATGCTTTCTTCCTAGAAAGCATAACTTTGATATACCCATCAGAAATGAGTATTCAATCTTGACACATTATATCTAGAAAGCAATGCATTCTTGGAAATATAAATGGAAATGCTAACACATTTCCAATCTTTCAAACCAGACGGTCAAAATAAAAATTTGGGAAAAATTTCAAGAAAAAGTTAGGTAGTACCGTCCTCATTATCACCAATTTAGAATTCTCAAATTTCTCACAAAGCACCCTGTATACCTTTCACTACGATTTTCATTTCGCAACAAATGGCATAGTCGAACAGTAACGTTCTGGGACTGCAATCGAAAGGTCCAGCAATCAGTCTTTCCTATCAACTGTTTTCATCAAGATCGAATCAGTAATTTCTACGGGATTAATTGTTTCTTATCTTATTATTACCTTCTTTCTTCTTCAATTCCTATTGTTGGACGAAGGGAGTCTCCGAGATCCCAAAACGTCAATAATCAAGTGAGCACCAAAAATCATAGGTCTGGTAATCTTCCATCATTTGTTTTCAAACGGCAGATCTTGCGGTATTTTTGATTTTTAACAATCAACGTTTTCAACAGAATTTTCTGCGGTTAATAAGTCCAATATTTTTTGCAAAACAGTGCCTACTATAATTGGCAGAAACGCACTAATCTCTTTTTATAGTTTCGTTTTACAATATCTCGGCTCTATTGGCACACATTTGACATTCGTCTTTTGTTTTTTATCGGAAGTCTTTTGCAAGGATACAATGCCAAACGGTTATCTGTTTAACTGTTTTTAAAGAGGAACCAAGAATGAGAAAAGGAATTTTCTACTGTTCCAATTACAAAACTTACTGGCGAATGTTTATGTGTAGACATAGTGAGTTGCAACTATTAAAGGACAGCTTCCATATTTCTAGACCATTACGCCTAATTAATTGCTCCAATTTTTGTCACCAGGGTGAATAGCATGGAACTTAAAATCCATTGATGTTACATGTAAAAACCATAGAGAGAGTCATTGGTAGTACGTCGAAAAGTATCATAGATAGACAGAATATCCCAACCTATTTTTATATACCCTCAGTGGTAGTTATAGTAGCCCCCTAGATGAGACCAACATAACCAAGAATTGTAAACTGTGATGTATGACCGCTTTCTCGATTATAATAGCGGTTCCAAGTTTCACATGTCGTCATTATTCCCAACTTCCAGCCGTTCGTTTTCAGTTCGTTTCTATAGTAGATTAATTAAAAGCCATTAGAAGACGGTTGCTTCAGTAGTTTATATTCCTCATTAAAATTAAACCTGAGGTTTTAAAAAATTGCTCGCTGAATTCTATTGAAATTTCTAATTACAATATGGAATTATAATTAAATACATTGTGATGAAAAGTAACTGAAAGATAATTTGCTGGAAATATTTCATTTCTTATTTTAGTTTTAGTTTTAGTTTCGTTAGGAAACAAAACAAGAAATATAGAATAGAAATTTTCGTATAAATCTCAATAAATTTTAATGTGAAAGATAAACAATTTATATAAAAACCTACGGCAACTGACACTAAAGCACCGTAGGTTAGAGTTCAAAGGTAAGATACGCTCGTGTTTTTACGTAATCGTATATTTAATTGGCTCGATAATCTTATTTATAATTTAATATACAGGGTGTCTCATCCGCTTAAATTACCTCAATAGTTTCAGGGTTTTCAAAAGTTAATTAGTGAGATAATCTCTAATTCATCATATCAGAAAATATCGTTTTGTGATTTCCAAATTTCTGTTTTTTAATATTATCCTAAGAATCTTACATTATCATTTTTAAAATCTAGTAACAGTGTTGTTTTTGCAAGCAACCTCAAATCAATTTAAAAATTGCCGAAATATAGATTTGCAACAAAAATTGTGCACCAGGTGCAATTTTCATAAAGGATTGCTGCTATTTTACTTCTTATTTATAATTTAAATCGTGTTCGGTCCGTGTCAGAATCGGAATACTTTGAAAAACGAATCGACAAGTCATTATCGCAAAAATGAAATGCCAACTTGAAACGAAGCAAAAGCTGTTTTGGTATTAAATATACAGCATATGTTTGTGGTCGTATAGAAAAATAACCAACTCAACTCAAACCAGGAAAAACCTTAGCAATTTGAACACTGTTGCTCCTGAATGTGAGCTGTGTACAGGGCATTTTTCCCAATATGCCCAGTACACGAAAAAGTTTGTGCATTCAAGATTATTTCCTGCTCCAAATGCATATCCGTACAACACTGAACGATCTAGTTGAAACTTGTCAGTTATTTATCTGTCAAAATAAATTTCTCCAAACCAATACAATTTTCAAAAGGCTAGAATATGCCATTTAGACTGTCATGGACGTTATTCAGAATTTCAAGAAACATTTGAGCGCTGAGAGAGCGTTAGCATTGGGTCGTAAAGATAAACTGGCTGATTTGTAGCCAAACCACAACACTTCCGTCTGAGACCAAGAAGCTAAATTACTTTCATTTACTGCTCCAGAAAATTAAATAAGATTGTGATTTCTTTATTTTATTATGGAACCGCGCAAAATGAATCTATTCTCTGATACTATAAAATCAAGTTGGCAATTTAACCGGGGATTAATGATTGTGTCTTCGTGAACGAGACTACGTCCTCGCCGACTTCTTGCAGATTTCTGATAACTATATGTAGACTTCTTCACCCCAAGAAATCTAATGGTGATTTCCATGAAGAAAAGGTAAAAAAGAATCAGTAAAGGACCCTATCCGATCTTCATAAGAGACTGGGCCACGAATGCATATAAAATACATAGCGTTTGGACCACGAAAACGCCTACTTGACAAATGATTTTTCTCAAAAACGGTTTGTCGCATGTAGATGGTACATCTTCTATAGACAGTAGACCGGGAAAGGCATTTATATAACTGTGATCGTCTTTTGTTTTTTTCGATGCATCGTTTGTATCTTCGGAACGGATGGTCCAATCGAGATGGGGCTTTCAGTATGTTAACTAGTTTAACAGTACCAGTATCGGAATGGCAATTCTATACCTCAGCGATCGTCTATTGTTTTTTCTTATGAATCGTTTGTATCTTCGGAACGGACGGCCCAATCGAGATGGGACTTTCAGTTTCTTGACTAGTTTAACAGTACCAGTACCGGAACGGCTCTTCAATATTTCAGCGATAGTCTTTTGTTTTTTTCATGCATCGTTTGTATCTTCGGAACGGACGGTCCAATCTAGATGGGACTTCCAGTATGTTAACTAGTTTAATAGTACCAGTATCGGAATGGCCCTTCTATATCTCAGCGATAGTTTTTTGTTTTTTCATGTATCAGAACTTCCATCTTTGAAATGTGGTACTTTGCATAGGTGTCCAGCAAACATTTTTGTAGGGTGAATAGTTCTAATTTAAAAATCATAACAATTTTCTACAATTTCAAAGAAAAGAATGTGAATATTTAGTTCCTTAATAATTTTAAACTTACCAACCTAACTAAGGCAGAACGAATTACATTTTCTTAATATCTATCAGTTTAATTTCAGAATACCTACATAAAAGTCTTTTATCAATCCATAAAATAGAACAAATCAGATACAATTTAAATCTTCAAAAGAACACGCCCGCTAATAATGATAGCAGCTCTTATCATCTACATGACATTACAACTACCTTTGTTTCTATCAGTCAATTTCAGTGAACCACAAGATAAGTTTAGTATGTATTTTAAAAAATAAAACCGAAGCTTATTTTGCAACACTACCTAGTAATATACGAGAAGATTCTGCGTTGTTAGTGGTAAGTGCATATAAACAAATAGTTTTAATAAATACTTATTTAATCAAATGTTTTTAAGCCTGATTTAATAAGAGAATATGGTTAACCTTGTGAAAACCACACGGTAGTAACTCCAGATGGATATATTTTAGAGATGCATAGAATACCTTATGGTAAAAAGAAGTTTTCCAGACAAAAGATCAGTTATTTATTTACAACATGGTATACTTGCATCTTCTGTTGACTGGGTTTTACCTGGTCCACGGAAAGGTTTCGGTACGTTAACTATGAACCATAAACAATTATTTTATACAATTTATTCTTCGCAGCTTATATCCCAGCAGATTTTGGTCATGATGTTTTGATGTCAAATGTATGAGGCACACGATATTCACGTAAACATACTTATTTAGACCCCGAAAGACATTCTTTGCAATTTTGGGATTTTAGTTGGCACGAAATAGGTGTTATTCACATACCAACAATGATCGACTACATTATAAATAAAACAAATAAAAATAAACTGTTTTATATTGAACATTCACAGTGAGCAACTGCTTTTTATGTTATGTGTTCAGAAAAAACTCAATATAAGGACCAAATCAAAGCGATGTTTAGTTTGGCGCCTATTGCTTTCTTAAAACATATGATTAGCCCTCTCTTATTCGTTGTTGCTGAATTTAGAACTGGAATATTGGTTAGTATTACATATTAAGGGTTTATCTTTACTAATAACCTTTTTTTATGTAATAGGCACGCTACAATGTCCTTAATACGTATGAGTTTCTTCCAGGAAATGAATTTTTACCCAGCTAGGCGACACATTATACAACGATAATTCTACCTTACAAATTCTCTGCACAAACGCCCTTTTTGCTATTTGTGGCTTTAATGAGAAACAAATGAATTCAAATTTATTGCCTATAATAATGGGTCGTATTCCATCTGGAGCATCAACTAAACAAATTTTTTCATTGCGTACAAGGAGTTAAATCAGGTAACGGAACTTTTCGGGATTCTATATGTTTTCTTTTTTCACTTATATTTAATTTTTGGAAAATTTCAAAGATGGGATTACGGATGGGTCTCTAACTTGGATTACTATGGCGACACATCTCTTCCTAATTATAAACTTAGAAATGTATACGCGCCAGTTTACTTATTTTACAGTAAAATGATTGGTTGGCGCATGAATCGTTGTACCAAAACGTTGTACAGAAATCTTGTTAGCTTATTTTAATAGAACACAAAAAGTGGTAATGGAAAAGTGATTTTAGTTTTCCAATATTTCTTCAAATAAATGAAAGAAAAAATAAAAACAAAAATCTACTTTTTTTTAAATATCTCAGAATCTATCCAAGATATCTAAGTTTTGCAAACGCCAACAAAAACGTCCTATAAAGAGCCAATTTTCATCTCATTTAACCGATCCTGTATCTCTTACCGTTTCCAAGATTCCCATGCTGTGCATCCTTATCTTGGACACACTCTATATTCAGACTATGTACACATCTACAATAATACGTTTAAAACGCCAGAAGGATTTAATATTCCTCAGCTAGATTTCAATTGAGCGACACGTTTTCTATCTTCACCTGTGAAGTCATTGCAATATTACAAGCAATTAATTATTGTACCGATCATGATATGAATAACGCTTTTATCTTATCCGATTTATTATCGGTACTTAAAGTCCTTGAACATTTGCATAGCTTGAACTATCAAACGCGTCCAGTTCCTTATTAAATTAAGCATATTTATCATTAATTGCAATTAAAAAACAAATGCATAGCCTTTATAGAAGTTAAAGCTCATACCGGTATAAAGCATAATGAATAGCAAAACAAGCATCCTATATCAAGACTAATTCTCCATGTAGAATAGGTATTTTGGATACCTAAAGTTAGAATTAGAAAAAAGTGGCAAGAACGATTGAGACATCACAGTACAAGATCTAACCCTTTTGCTTATTTGTCCCAAAATACCTCAAAAGTATTGGCATGACTATAAAAGCGTCTAGAAGATATATAACTAAATTAATCAGGCTTAGGTTTGGACATGCCAATTAATCAACTCATCCCAAAAGATTTAATATTGTGTCCAGACCGACTTATGCGATCAATGTATGTGATTCGGATCACACCTTTTTTAATTGCACGAAATATTCAAATACATTAACTAAGAGTGTAATATGTCCGCTCCTTTCAATCTGTTTCATATCTTAACTCTACAAAGTAATATAGTAATAAACAGCTTCATGTTGTATTTGCGTGATAACAACATTAAGCAACAGGTCTACATGTTTGCTAAAAAATGTTCTCATCGGTCGAAAACAAGAAGATATGTGACCTTGTTTTAATGCTTTTTGTGATTTTCATAAACAATCCCAAGGTTAAGCTAACTAAATAGATTACATCATATGTACATTGGTCAATCCAAGTCGAATAACTGAGTTGTTACTTGTAATCACAAAATGAAACTGAATAGATGATGTTGAAATTAAAATAAATTTTCTTCACTAACCCGAAAAGGTACAAAGCTGGACATCGCATGTGGAATAAAACGCATCGATATAAAATCAGGAGATATACAAAAGAACAGAAAAGACTTACCTGTTTGTTCCATATCCGAACTGTCGAACTTCCTGGCAACCTCACTAATCACAACACAGTTTTTACTTTAAAAGTTTATTTTGCCCGACAAAAACCGATTTTGTTATTATTATAGTTACAGTCGATTTTAAGCAAATATTCTATTTAGGAACGCGTTTGGGTTTTGCACTTTACAGTTCCTGAATAATTTAAAAATTATAAATATTGCAAAAAGACAGTCGTATTGCTCTCATAATATTTTTCGTTGTGCTGGCTACTATTCTAAAAAGTATCAGTACTCTATTAGTTTTTTACTGTACTTTCTAGTAACTAAATATCTAAACTAAAAAGACTAAAATTCACATAATTCACAGTTTGTTTGCTTTATTCTTATTATCTGAAAATTAAATTTATTTCTGTATGTATCATGTTTAAAATATGCACAGAGGAAATACTATTTAGTAGATTTAGCTGCTGTAGCACCCTGTATATAGTAATACATACTATTTTTACTTAGCCGTTTGAATTCTGTTATTTTTGACCTGTTCAGTGACCTTGGCAGAGTTTGCGCACTACGATGGAGTGGGAAAACAGCTAACTTTCAGAAATAATCGTGATGGAACAAACATACCTCGAATAAATCAAGCGTTTAAATTGTTATCACTAATAATCAGTAATTAGTAAGCATAAACAAAAAAAACAAGACAGTTCCAGTACCCTATCAATGTTTTACTGGGCTGTCCGGTAACTACCTATAAAAGAAAACTACGAAGATATAATATTATCTTAAATTTGCAAAAATTATTACGAAAGACAGTTCCAGTGCCCTAATAATAATTTTCACTGTGCTATCTAGTTCTTGTACGGTTTTTTCAAAGCAAAACTCACAATTTTATAATACGCTGAAAAGATGTCTGCTACTAACTGCAAACTAACTAAAAAACTATTAAACAACTACATAAACCAAGATTCATTTACTTTGTAATTTAAATCTGTAGTATGTGCCATAAGAAATTTAGTACACACACAGTAGATAATATAAACTGCAAGAAATACTATAAAGTAAAACTAGCTGTTGTCACACCCTGTGAACTTTGACATGTTTGACCCAGTCAATGACCTTTCCAGCGTTTGCGTACTAAGTACAATTAAAACGAATTTCAGTAATCATTTTGAAACTTTTCACAATCATTTGCATCTTAAATCGTGTTTTAGAGAGACGTTTCTTTAACTCCTAAAATTTAAATTATTAGGAATAATAAATTGCTACTGCTGCCTTGTTTAAACATTGATGGCGGTTCGTTGTTTTGGATTTTATAAAACAATTATTGCACTCTTATTACACAGCTAACACAACACTGAATAGTTTTGAAAAGCATTTACCCGAAAAGCACAGTTTTATTAGCTTTACACTAAACTTTAAAATAAATCTGATTTGTACCGTTTTTCTTTTAAACTAAACTACACATGACGCGCGGTCGCTAAAAACTAATGAGGGCGCTTGCATAGCAAAAAGTGAAAAGTAAGAAAACAAAACATATGATTTTTAAGCGGTAAAAACGTTAAATTTAAAAATGTCTTCTTCTCAGATAAAATTAAATAATATCGTTGTTTTTTTTAAGACTCATACTATAACTTCTTTAACTAGGCAGAATTATAGTTAATTAAAATGAAGTAACATGAAGAATTTGCAATTTCTAAATCTCAGCTGGTCGCATGACTTTAGGACTGTAAATTCTAAATACTACGCTCAGTAGCTAACTTCATTATTTTCATTAGAAAACTAACATATGAGTAACATAACCTAACTAATATACTATAATATTTATTAAGTGTTAAAAGAAAAATCTCAAGTGAGTGTGACTAAAGAATCTAATGATTACCATTAATTACCAAAAATTGAGAATAGAGTGCAGTAATAGAAACTTCCTGATACTTTGAATCAAATCAAATGCGTTTGAAATGCTCCTTGAAATATAATCTTTGTAATACTATAAGATTAGGAATTAATAAGCATAAATACAACAAAAATCAACTTTGTTGCTTTCCCACGTGTTTTATTCTATTATTTTTATAAGTAATCTACACTACATATGTTTTGATAATTCATTTGTGTCAACAGGTGTGTTCTAAGATTATAAAAAAGTTACATGCAAATGTAAACAATTATGACAATATCAATTACCTTGCATTTCCAGCAATTAATAAGTAAAATATCTTTTTATCTTCTTCAAGCAATAACTAAACATTCCATAAAATAAACTATGTCTGTTAGTGAACAGCATAACGGCAATGAAATTATGCAGAATTAAAAAGAAACTTCTGTCCAATACCCACAATGGTGAAAAATCTTCTAAGGTAATGAATGTGTACCTATAGAAATGTCTTATATTTTATATCATTTCTCTGATATTATAAGCACATATATTATACAATAAATATCAATTAGAAATAATAAATCGATATATTTAAGTTACCAGCAGTTTCTAAAAGATTAATACTTAGAGACTTGTCTTATACTTGAAAAGCTGATCTGCTTAGCTTTAGATAATAATTATAATTTAGCTTTTTTGTACACTCCAAAACATAACTTACTTAATATTAAAAACACGACAGACAAATAAATTATGTCATCAGGGCGCAATCACAAGATAGGATTCAGATAAATCCGGTCTACCATTCAAACCCTTCTTGTTTATATAGAGAGAAGTAGTAATAATTAGTGCTTAATAATTACAAACTTAAATTAGGAAAAAGCAAGAAAAACAAGTTTGTGATAATGTGGCAATTTAAATAATAATAATAATTGAGTTATATATTCATTATTAGATGGATTACTTGCATGTGTAGCTTTAAATTGCCATGATAATAATGTGTCACACCAACATTCATTGTTCACCGAACGCTTTTTACATGAAACTTTTGACAAGTCTTAAAATGCTTCACATAAATTATTGTACAGTGTATAAATTTGAAAAGTAAAAGATTTCTCACATAGAGAGGTTCGGTCATATGGGGGAGATATCTAGAGATATTATGTACGTTTGTTCTGAAGGTAATTTTATTTTTTTGTTTAAATTATGCAGCTTCGACTGCTATGGTCATTAGCTGCACATATAGGTGGCGGGCAGGTAGATCATGTCACAAGTATATACAAAATATCACAGGCTATGTACTACACTAAAAAGTTCTATAATGAGCGTGAAAATTATCGCAAGCAACGAAGGAAAATCAGTACTTAAGATGATAAACTATTATAATCAAGACATAACAGATAAATTCACATCTTTTCTCAATGACTTTAAAATCATATTTAGTCAATTACTTAATAAAAACGGCATTATTATAATCATGCTGACTACTGTCATAAATAAATTGACGCAATAATGGTTTCTTTAATTGAGAATAGCAGCCTGGAATGCCAACGGGGTAACTTTTTTTTCTTCCTTGGTCCTCACTTTTTAGTAGCTGGAGACAGGAACGCCAAACACACGGCCTGGGGATCCAGACTGATTAACCCAAAGGGTAGAAATCTAGTAAAGGTCATACTCAACAACAATCTAAGTTCTCTCTCAACCGGAGAACCATCATACTGGCCAACCGATCGGAACAAACTTCCTGACCTCCTAGATAGGTAACTAAAAGAATATCTGACATATACAGTACAATTGAGTCCAATCTTGATCTAAGTTCTGATATAGTCCTATTATAATAATCTTGAGTACTAGTGTCACTTGGAGAACACCACAACTCCGGCTACGCGCCAAAGAAACCAAATGGGAATACTTCCAAGACGTTATCACTGAAACTACCAGATTAAATGTTCCACTATATACAAACCAGCAAATTAAGGACGCAGTTGATTATCTAACAACACTTATCCAAAATATGTCGTGGGAAGCAACACCACACAAACGAAAAACAGTGTAAGATCACCACAATTTACATCAAAGAACTTGCTCTTGAAAAACGTAGAGCTCATCGCAGAAGGTAAAATACGAGACACCCTATAGATAAGGTTCACCTAAATCGTTTGAATCGCAACTTACATACAGCTATACTCCAAGCCAAAAATTAAACATTTAAAACCTACGTTACTAATCTCTCTTCAGATGATCACTCGTTATTACTTGTACATAAAAGACAATTGTGGGATAAAACCATAAATCTACTTACGAGAGACGTGGATGCTTTGTTTAGTGCATTAACTTCGACCTCGTCAAAGAAGCCATCTGCATCCGTGTCCCTTTCCAACACTAGTCGTGAACGAAAGATGAATTCCTGCTGTCTGCGTTGTTGCTGGCATATAAAAGACATTCGTGGGATAACACCTTCACTAATCTCGTTCTGAGAGACGTGGATGTTTTATTTACTGTATTAACTTCAACCTCGTCAAAGAAGCCATTTGCGTCCGTGTCCCTTTCCAAAACTAGTCGTGAGCGAAAGATGAATTACTGCTGTCTACATTATTACTCATACATAAAAGACAATCGTAGGATAAAACCTTCATAAATCTACTTACGAGAGAGGTGGATGTTTTGTTTAGTGCATTAACTTCGACCTCGTCGAAGAAGCTATTTGCGTCCGTGTCCCTTTCCAACACTAGTCGTGAACGAAAGATGAATTGCTGCTGTCTGCGTTATTGCTGGCATATAAAAGACATTCGTAGAATAACACCTTCACTAATCTCGTTCTGAGAGACGTGGATGTTTTATTTACTGCATTAACTTCGACCTCATCGAAGAAGCCATTTGCGTCCGTGTCCTTTTCCTAAACTAGTCGCGAACGAAAGATGAAGTGCTATTGAATACATGATTGTTCATAGACAAAAGGAATTCATGTGATTATCCTTTCATAGATGTCGTTATGGTAGACGTGGAACTTTAGTGCGTTAACTTGGACCTCGTTGAATATGGTGCGCTTTGCCTAGCATGGTCACAAATACTAATAAGTGTAATAAAAAATTGTTTAATATAGACGTATCTGTCACAATGGAAAGTTAAATTAAAGAGAATTTATTTGGATGCCTTGTGAAGTTCTAGCCCAGATGGCTATATGTATAGTTATATTTAATTCAGTTACTAGTAATGTCAAACTTTAAGCGCTAAAAAAATGTAGACGTCCCATGCGTCCCCAAACGAAACTTGTACTAATTGAAAGTTCATATATGTGTGTGAGCAATTTAGTATGTAATTCATTTGGGGACACGTGGGACAACACCTTGAAAAAAGCGTGGCCCAGATCTGACTTCTTACCGGATAGCTTCCTTTCGAGAAAATTGCTTGGCAAGTATGGGCTATAACTGACTCTTTTATTACTAAAGGCGCGATAAATGAAAATATTTGCAAAGAAAAATAAAGCCTCAGCTTATTAACAATAACTTGGATTTTATTCCGAAGCGGAGACTTTTGAAGACACATCAGGAGGCCAAGATCTTTGCACAGTTTAAGAGAAAATAAAAGAATGAGACTACTGTGGTAAGTTTGATGGAGATGTAAATTGAAAATTGTGCCTTCGGAATAATCAAAATTAAGTTATATACTTTCTTCATGCGACTGTTCTATGCAATAAATGTTATAAATAAACACCCAAAAAGATTTAATTTCTTCTAAACTGTATAAATTTATATCCGAAAGATGGCGCATGGATTTTTTCATGTGCAGACTTTAGTAGCAAGCCAAACATATTTATATGAGAATTTATGCAAATTTGTTACATTAGTCCATGGCAAAGAAATTAGTGTTAATTTATTTAAGTTTATGACTGGTCTTCTTAAGACTGTTAATATTGTGTTTGTTGTTTTGTTTTCGGTCTTGATGCTAACAGATGGGTCTTATTCAAGTCAATGTTTTGATTTAAAATCTCATTAAAAAGTAAACTTCACACTTATAATTATATAAATTGCAAAAAGAAAAATAAACAAAAGCTACTGAAAAGTCCCAAGATTGTGTAAAGGCCTAGAGCCCGCCCTGGCCAAAAACAAATTAATCCTAAACGACAAAAGTTCTGCTTTTTTAATTTTAATTTTATTTATAAATTACAACCTGTCAAGTCAAGAAAATATAAATTTTTGGTATTTTTAAGAGCTAGTCTCAAAGCGTTATGATTCCCTACGTGTGTTCTATATCTTATTGTATATTGAATAAAATGCAAACAGTCCACACAGTCTATTTAGAAAAAAAGCTAGCAAAAGACGTACAAAATACAAAACAGGGATTATTGTGCATTATTTTAAAATGTTTCTAGCTCTTTACGTATTTAAAATTCAATTTCGCTTAAGCATCTCTTATAATTGCAAGATATTCTGTGTGACAATGGAAAAATGCAATATTTATAAGTGAAATCGGTTAAAGACAGTTGATACTTTTATAAAGTTTTGTCTTGGGTCTTGGAAAAATATAAAAAATATTCCTATTTATGAAAAATAAAATAAATAACTAGCAATGCAATTTGCTCCATCTGTAGGTAGATATTTTCTTTTTATTAGACCATTACCCGTAACTTATTATTTTTGACTCTAATGTTACTTATTAAAAACCTTTTTTTCTTAGGAATCTGTGTACCGTTTGTCCATTCTTTCACGTGACAAGAACAAATATTTATTTAATGTTTCATATAAACGTACAAAACAAAAGCTAACACAAACAAGTTATGATATAAAGGTAAAACCATTCCTAAAGAGATGAGTTCACCTCTTAAAATTTACATTGAAAAATTAATTTAGAACGAATTTAATGCAGGAACATCGTTCTACCTTTACTGCATTCTTTGGACGTGGAGGAAAGGACCCGTGACCGCGAAGTGGCAGAGAGGAGGGCGATTGTACGATACCTTCTAATAACGATTGCCGCTCAGAACGTTTGTACGTTAATTGTGTACGGACACACATGCAGCCGCAACAAAAAAGGGAGTGGCTAAACGCGCGCACTGTGTGGTTGTATTCCGAAATTCCGGTCACATGGATTATGTTATTATGATTTTTTATGGAGGTGGTCTTCACATTTGTACAGCCAGCGTATTATGAGGTGTGTTATTTGTAATGCCGCCTTATACGCGAATAAGTGATACTTTTGTTACAAATGATGCTAATGTTGCGTTTGGAAAATGCGTGCATTATATTGTATTATACAAAATACCTTTATAATGTGATTTTTCTTTGTGTACTCACTAAACATCTTTTCGTTTATCTTTTAGAAAATGTTTTTTCGAAATACTTACGCCGCGACGTAGATGATGATAGATTAAGTTTATTAATTAAAGCTACCACGACAGGTAACGGTGTACCAACAAGAATAGGTCAAAGCGCCTACACCAATGTTGCCCTGTGTGAGAAACTCCTACGAAGATGTAAGAACAATAATTGAGTTCGTAGGAATGTTCTAACACCGTTGCCGACCAGAAAACTTTACAATTCTAGTTGTTCCATCTTGCAACTACCATTTTTTAACGTCTGAATTTGGAGCGCATCGCGGAACCATTTTATACTTTCCACGACAGACAATTAATCACTAAAAAATCCTATAGAAGAAAAAACAACAACGTAGAATTTCCACTGCTTTGCAGTTCTAACCATTTACTTCCAAGTTATTGATTCTATAATAAACTTCAAAATTAATTTAAACAAACGAATACGCTGAACACAAAAGCAAAATAAACGTATATGCGCTAAATATGTCGAGCTTCTCTCGAACTCTATAGTGGGAACCGTTGATGGATAGGGGTGAAAGCATATGTCAAGTAGTTATTTATAATCCAAACAAAACGTATTCGAATCAAAAAGATATTAAGCTTTCACACACACATTTATACAGCAACCAAAATTAAAGTTATTCACTTATAAGATTAAAGATGCTTTTAAATCTTGGAAATCTATATTTTTTTATATATTCCTTAAATAAAATATCTTTAAAAGATTACCTAATTAATAAATATACCAAACGATTCTAAATGATTCTAAATTAAGTAATTCATTCATTAATATAACCTAAAACTACATCGGGGATTTACTCATACATTAAGTCGCACCTTTACGAAGTCAGCTATTTATATCTGGCAAGAATAGTACACGTTAACTCTATTTATCATAATGTTAAATAATGTACCTAATATTGTAGAATTAATTTAGTACAATTATATCAAGCGGTGCACAGTAGGTGAAAATGACAAAAATAGGAGAAACAAATGCAATTACTAAACCTCAGGAAATGCAACAAATTTTATTCATTCATTCATTTTCATATGACAAACTAACGAAATGATTTTATGTAATCCTAATAACCATATTTTTAAAAACATGAATATAGAATTAGACATGTCATGTCGCCCACATTAACACTAAGAACTGTTAGGAGATTCAAGTTAGCAAAATGTTTTCGAACATTTTTGTTTTGTTTCCTTAGAAGCTTAATATTTAATAGCTATAACCGAAAGAGAACTTCTTGATGTACTAACTGCAATAATCAATATTTCACTCTAAACCGGATATAGTCGATTTTTTAAAAGGTCTTTGAATATTCGATGCAACTTACAACTTTTGTTGTTATTACTCATCAGTACGTCACATTCATATTAAGATGGCGTGAAGATCTCATAGAATAAAAAATGAAATTATTGATTACCAATACATAACGTCATATAGACGTCATATTAAATCACGTGAAACATAAAGAAATGACGTCTTCACGACGTGAATTGTTTAAGCGAAGAAATATTTATCCATTCTGCTATAAACAATTGTGAAAAAACGAAACAGCTTATCTACAATAATAAAACTCGGTTTGGCATGTCAAAGATTTAAAGAAAGGATACATTTCCAAAATAATTTTTGTACTTACTGTATAATATTTTAGTATAAATACTCGAGATTTCCAAGTATATCAAAATATTGATTCTAAACGGTTAACAAATATTAATTGCAATGAGACAATGACTATTTATTATTTTGACCTACTGTGCGGCATGATATGGACTCGTGGTGGAGTGAGAAAACCACAAAACAAGACACAGTTACACTTGGAAAAAAACTCATTAGAACAGTTCCTTAATCTGTCTAAAACAAACTTGAATTCTTTTGATTAAGCCAAAAGTCCAGTTCCCAATTAATCAGAAAAGTCATATTCATGCTATTTAATTCTTATTAGAGGAAATCTACCATTGACATCATATTTTTATTTTTTAAAGTAATTGAATTCTAAGAATAAAAGCAAGGTATCAGTAAGATCGAAGTGTTATATTGCGTAAAACGCTAAAAACGAGATTGTAAATCATCTTAAAAAAAACAATGACAATTACCAAAAAAAAACAAAAAGGTTAATATCGACTGATTAGGAAGATCCAATCGGCCTAAAAGACCCAAGCGTTTTAAATATAAGACCTAATTTAATTTCATTAGAACTTAATTTTGTTGTTGCTTGAAATGTTGACGCAAGCAAAAACTGAGTTGCCCAAATACTAGTTTCTAAATGCTATGTAAGAATCTTCTAACATTCAAGATAACTTCCTAATAAAACTAACTAAGTATCTTTTGCAGACCAAATACCTACGATTCCTCAAAACAGCATTCATATTCAATAAACAGAATCTTTATGCTACTCACATACGTCAACAATGATCTAAATCACGTCTTCGTATACATCAGATTGTGCAAATCATACTTTGTTAACAGGATTCAGGTTCTCTTCACACACTTAGCTGAGAGACAAAAACTGGAATGATTTCAGCTTCTAATGGAAATCCAACTGTCCTGACACTACCCAACAGAACCACTCCTTAAAATTATCATCCGATTAGTCTTTAGCAACCTTAGAGGCATTTTATTCTATTATTAATTCTCCACTGATCACAGGCTGAGGTAAGAGACTATCAAGTTTGGTTTCCTCTAAAGTCACTTAACGCTATATCAACTGATATATCAAAGCCAATTTTAATACAAATTTTACTCTAAAAGTATTTCTGTCTAGAGCTTAAGACCTGCACTTTTCATATAAAACTAAACTCAGCATAAAGTAGTTATCTTGGAGATAGAAGAAAATTGCACTCTACCTCATTGTAAAACATATTCACATACACATTTCAATACTTATGAACTCAGTCAAATATTACATTTGAGTAAGACAGAAGAATTTTTATTCTCTACCATACCATTGTCTTTAAAGCCTACAGCAAATAATCAAAAAATGATTCTCTTGACTTCTTGAATATTTGAACAGATTGAAGATCTGTCCTATGATCAGTTAAAGATTATAGTTGTTACAACTCCCAACTTTTGGTCCGCTACAAAAAGTAAGAGAGACTTTCTTTGGAGAAATATATGAAATCCTACAAAAATTTCAGAAGCTCCAACACCCTGTATAGTTAATAACCTTTAAAGAATCATAACCAAGTGAAAGAAATAAAATGAGCAAACACTTATTCTAAAAAAATTTTCAAAAATTGCAATTCAATAGCTGCAACTTTCTTTGTTAATTATAAGTTTATAATTGAAGGGACCAATGCAAGAAGTGGACATGTCGACAATTTACAATTTTACAGGAAACGAAAAAAACGTTTGCAGCTTAAATACTGTAGTTTAACAAGTTTTTGATTTATAGTAGCTATTTATGACTAGTATGTGGATATTTCAGTGTGTATGGTTAGTCGTTATATATTTTTTTACGGTTGCAAAAAAATAAAATCTGTTGGAGATGTCCACTTCTTGCACAGTAAATTAAGATTTGATTTTTGAAATATATTTATTTCTTGAAAACCTAAACTTTTATATGTAAGAACAGTAATTCAATCTATATTATTATTAAATATCAATTTAGTAGTGGTTTTCTTCATATTCTGAGCACGACGAATGATTTTCTGTATTAGCAAATTCTCTATGATAATTTTTTATGTCTTCATAAAACCATTGATCAGCTACTGGCACATAGTAAGATGCTAACGTCATTACATGCTCAAACTTTTTTTGTTTCAATTTTCTTCTTTCATTATACAAAAGAGTGGTATCATTCGGCATGGTGACAGATATGTTTTTATTTTTTATATCAAATTCTTCATACACCTGTAGTGATACTGACACACTACATAAAATGTTTGGCATTTTGGTAATGTCATAACGAAAGATTCTGTATTTGGATATTGTAAACTTTGCATTTTTTTCGGCTTGGAGTTTTTTTGAACATTGGTAAAAAGTGGTCTTTAAAATTCAGAAACATTTTTTGTTGAACCGGAATAACCACAAATTTCTTTCCAGATTCTGTAATAATTTTGGCGTATTCATTTGGCAGGTATATTTTGTCGTATCTTCGTTTTCTTTGTTCAATAGCTGTGTATAGCAAGCAGTGCATTTTTACATACAGGAACTTTAGTAGCATTTTCTTTAACCTAAAACAGATAAAATGTGAGTACCATACCACTCCCTCTTTGACATTCACAAATGTGTGCGCTATAACCAGAATAAATTTAAGTAGGTATCAAAATATCCACTTACAGAAAATGTACAATAAACACTTTTTGGTTTATTATTTTCATCGCTGCGTTTTCTGTGCTGTGCAACTTGTTTTATGGCAATGTTTCCAGATAAATATGCATCCTGCAAGTCCTTGCTTGGTAGTTTATAAAATGCTTTAAATATTGCCACTCTGGTATCAGCTGTAACTCTGTCAAAACATTTCATTTTGCAATTACATGCATTTCCTAGTTGTTTTTCTGGTACTACTTGTTTCAAAGTATTAACATATTCTTTGCCAGCAGTTTTGCGTTCCTTCCTTACATTTCTTTGCCACTGCTTTTCTTTCCTCAACCGTTTCTTGCCTTTATCTTCCCTTAAAGTAAGGTTAGGTTCCTCAGTTTCACTACCTTCTGATGGTATATATTCAGGATCTGTTTGAGAATCACTGCCAGCATAAGGATCCTCCTCTGATTCTGATGAAGAACTCATTGTGCACTATTTAATACCACAATAAATAGGTTAACAATAACACTACACTTCACATAAACACACTGTTGTAGTCACGTACATAGTACACAACTACCCACAATACTTTGCAAAAACTGGACATGACCAGTTCATGTCCACTTCTTGCACAGTACTTAGTAGGTAGACAACCAACATCGCACTCGTATATGATCTATGTTAGCGGCAGAAGTCTAGTTCTTGCTCAGAACGATGCAGTAACGATTCAAGAACATGTCCAAACAAATAACTTATTTCCGATAAAAAATGGACATGTCCACTTCTTGCATTGGCCCCTTCAATTGCACCATCGTATAACTTCTTTTTCCTTTCGATAGTTTCACTATTGAGAAAATTTTAATATCGTACACTGAAATATAGAGCACTTTTGATAATTACATTCTTTGTTTATTTCTTTACAAACAAATTGAGGTTTTCTTTCTTCTATTAAAAACAATTTTATTACTCACATGTCCAACATTCTTACTGAAAATCTTACATTGATGCTAAAACTGTAAGAGTAACCCTGAAATACTAAAACAGTAGATATTTTGAAATCAGTATAATTAATTAAATTAGACTTGATAAAAAGAGAAGTAGGTACATATTGTTTGAACTTATTATCAGTCGATAAAGTTAGCAATAACTATAAATTCTCAAAAAAGTTTTTCCTAAATTGGGTTGTCGGCAACTTGGTTACCATGCAAAAACTTTCACATGAATATTGTATGTTGTTTCTAAGGTAACAAAATGTTACGAGTAACATTTTTTTCTTTAATTCAAGTGTACATCTTGGAATCGACAAAATCTTTTATTTTTATTTATTTTATTTATTATTAAGTATTGTCCACTCAGATTTAAGAATGACAAATACTTTGTTATAGAAATCATATCAAATATCTTGAATTCCTAGCTTACCCTGTTTGTAAAAATAAAGAACTATAACATTGCATTTTTGAATTGATCTGTATTAAAAAAATTTACTTACTTTTTTATGTAACCGAGCAGTTAGTCATTTGGAAAAACCACCCCCTTGGTCGATTTGAATATAATGACATATGAACAATGCGGATAAGAACAGTAAAATAATATTTTGTAAAATGTAAGATAGAATATAGATTATTTGTTTAAATAGAGATTTATGTTACCATAAATAATTAATTTAGGTTGGAAACACATCTACTAGTTGTTAGGGATTGATGTTTTAATAAATTGCATGTCTTACCATTAATCGAATATTCTGCAATAAGTTTATTAATATCTCTCACACATGATCGTAATATGGTTACATTGCAATGTTTACAATTATACTTAAATGTATGATACACAAAGCATCCGAAGTGACAAAGAAATTTGGATGATATTTCAATTGTTCTAGCAATTAAACCAAAACTGAATATTTTATTTTCCAATATAAAAGGTTTTTATTATTTAGAAACATCTAGAAACAGATATAAAATGTACCAAAATTATTTATTTTTTATATTATTTTATATTATCTATGCTATGGAACATTATTTCTAATTACCTACTTTACAATTAACAAAATCGGAACAAGACTAACAGTCATTTTAGCCACTTTAGTGTAATTGTTCCAGTTCATAAGGATTACATCAAAGAAAAACAGGTAACGTTTATCCAGTTCATAAACTGAATGAACTTATCCAGTTCATAAACTTGATGGGCACTTATACTAATATAAGTGGGTGCGACATACACCTACATGAAACGATTTTCATTTGTAAGAATATCATATTAAGAAAAATGATGTTTTTCATTTGTCTACTATTTTTCTTTTAGATGATAAATAAGATAGTATTGAAATTAGCTGCAACAGTAGGTTTATCATCATCATTATTAGTTGTGATAAATCGGAGTGAGTCAGAATTAAGGAAAAAGCAAATTTATAAAGAAGCTTGCGAGCTTTAACATTTACACAGGTAGTTAATTGTGGACACTCATGTAAACAGTTTTCACAACCTTTATTTATATTTTGTGTGTTACACCTTTTCCAGGCAAGGCATCAAAGAAAACCATCATACTATAATAAAATAAAATAACAAATACTTACTTATTTTTTTGTTAAGGTTAACCGAAAGAAATATTTTATGTGAAGATGTCCAATCTCTATAATGTCAAGTCATTTAATAAAACAGTTCTATAATTATTACTACCTATAGAACTCAACAAATTAAACATGCTTAGAAATTTAATAAATAAATAGGCAATTTTAAATAATTATAATTTATTTATAAACAAACAAACTTAGAAAGTCATTATATAACTATAGTTCTGTTCTCCCAAGTCACTTATTACAACATTATTACTGCATACTAACTAACTAATTCTTCTCAAAACCATCTTAATATATGTAATAACTTATAAAACTTTTTTAGTTTAACCTACTTCTTTCAACTTGTACACAAGCATTTAGATATCTTGGAAGATTCTGTAATTGCACTTTTTAAAACCAAAACCAAAAACAGTTATTGAATTACATATAGGTACTACTTCAAATAGAAGCAAACAATAATTATATTAAGTTTCACTTTTCAAACAATCCTTATCGGTTAAGAGCAGATAACAATAAATAGATTTCTAATATGAAATTTAACAGTACTTAGTAATACTTGTTTAATGTTCTTTACCAAAGGCGTTTTCTTTTATTGCTCTTTATAAAACCAGAAGCAACATATTCACGCCAATAGAAATGTTTAATGCTGGTGAAATCAGGATTTGTAGCAAGCCAGGTTAAATATCTTGCCAACTTCATCAGTTCATTACTGCCTTCTTTATCTGGATGTAAACGAAATCCCACAGGTATACCATTTATTTTATTTAGTACAAAATTTATGCTTGTATCATCACATATTACGGTATCGTATAAATTATAACAAGGAAATAGTTCCCATACCAAATCCAAATACTTAATCTTAAAAGAGATTATTATTACAAAACTATAATGAAAGATGAATACAAGAATAAGGACTTACTAGAACTTCACGACCACTATACAACACTTTAGAGGTCATGCAGTACTTATCCATGTAACCGATGATCTTATACTGTGGATTCTTTTCCAAGCCAAAACGTTGTACTTTACTGCTGATAACATCTGATGTAGTGTTTGACCAAATTAGTATATCATACTTCGGATAGATAATTTCCAGAAATTTATGCAAATAGTATTGCATTTCAGTTTGTTCTTCAGGGGTGTATCCTGTATCGGGATCAAAGATGCTTTCATGAATGTCAATAACTATTAAGCTTGCCCATTCTCTAGGATCATTTAATATTGTAAGATTTGGAGTAGGAGCAGATTCATTTGCACTTAGTTTCATCTCTGCTGAATCTTCATTGCTCGGCTCTTGATCTTCCATATTTACTATTTTATCTAAATTAATTTATATAACAATTGGGAATAAATGAATTAATTAAAAAATAAATTAAATTACCTATTTAACTAGCTAAATTTCCAAACAACTCTGTTTATCTCTTTACGTAGGTAAATCACCACTTACAAATGATGTCAGTACCGCAAGGTTTCGCTAAATACTGACAAAACATGCCATTGTTTTGCTCTTGTTTTGTTTTCCGCCAAAAATGATCAAAATGCGCACAATCGTGCAGAAACGGAAATAACTGCTTAAACGCTCTTGAAATGAAAGTGCTGCCAACATATACCTAAATTTTGTTAAAAATATCTGCTGACAAAAAAAAATATTTTATATAAATAGTAATTAAAACACAGAATAGTAGATTGATTTATCTTATAAACATGTAAAGATTGTTAGACATCTGCGTACGCATACCTACTACAGGTTTCATTCTGAGACTACTTATGGAACACAGGGTTGCCAAACATCGGGCACGGTTGAAGAAACGAGATAACACAGTAATAAATAATAATATTTATTCAACGTTTTCTTATTTTAATTACTTGTTTTATATTTAGTTTATGTTTAGATTTCTTATTAATTTATTACTTTTTTTATATTATAGTACGTTTAATAAAATGATTTTTGAAAGTTTGTTTTATATTATAGTATTGGGATATTTAATATACTATGTAAATAAGCAATCTGCTTAATAAATAAAAAACAAATAAATTTATATCGTACAGATCAACTTTCACCACACTTCACCAAAATTTGCTGAATAGAGATCTTTGTTTTGTTACCATAACAGAACAAACACGTGCAACGGACACCAAGGTCGAGTGCTTTATTGCGCGTGCAAGTGACGATTGGAGCTAACGAGGCCCTCGCGGGCGCTTATACGGGCCATTATACACATGGTGTATTGGTTGTTCATTTTTGTTTTAAAAGCTTCAAACCTAATTATTTAATGTAAAGTATGTTACCAATTCGTTTCTGATTTAGTCTTTACAATTGTTTACATATTTTCTAGTAGGGCAATGTTAAATCCGTACAGTATATTGAATGGTGATACACAAACTTGTATAAATTGACAAATTCTTCATTGCATCAATAATAAATTAAAACTGAATAATCTTGCAAAAATTATGGTTCTGCTTTAAATCTTCGCAAAACTTGCAGCATGTATTTCAAGCACAGATATAATTTAAGTAATAATTTAGATCAGCAAAAGGGTAGGGATGTGCGAACACATTTTGATGCCACTAAGGAGAAGAATTTGCGCAGTTCATCGTACCCATGACCAACTCTATCAATATGAGTGAGCTAAACGTATACTAACGAAGCTGGCCATGGTCGTACCTGTCAGCTGTTTTACGCGGGATATGCTAGAAACAAACCCTTGTTCCGATTATATTACTTTTGCAGAAAAAATAAATGGATTTTAAAAGAATTCTTTGAGAACAATAAACATGAGATCAGGAACTTACCGAAGTTTAGTTCTTTGTTGCCATTACTCAAAAAAAGTCATAAAATTATATAAATAATAATAATAATAATATTTAAAACTTGCATTTTATCTTTTGTTTCTTTGTTTCTTCAATAATTCAGTTCGAGTGTCAGAATTCACGACAAATTAAAAACAAACTGAGATTTTTAGGCATATCAATGGAAAAAACGGAAAAAATTACCAAAATTGCAGTTTGCATTACAGCACTACAGAAACAATCGATTAATTAATTATGTGCTTTAATTGATTATTCCTATTATTAGTCGCATGATAGAAAACATGTCTGATGACTTACAGGTCATATTAGATGATTTGAGTGTTTTCTTTGAAACATTACAATGGTGAAACAATCAGACAACAATCCTGACGAAATATCCATACAAGGTGTTCCATTAAAGTGTGACATATTAACTTTTATTTTTCTAAATGTAACATCCTATAAATATTTTGATATTTTCTTACTCCTGGTTACATCAATGTAGTACTATGGCGGCTTTAGATTTTTATTTTTGATGTTATTATTATATATACTTGATTTTTTATACTATTATATTGCCCGTTTCTTCCATTGTCTTCTAATATCCTGCATTGTTATTTTGATGATTTTGAGTATCAGTCAAAATTTTCTTGTGCTTTCCTTTTTATTTACTCTCTCATTTAATGAACTACCTCTGGGCACTGTGGTTAGCCGCAACTACACCTTATAGAGGCAGTTTACAATAAAGAACATCGCTATCAGGGCCGTTCTAAGTACGTGTGCACCTGCGCAGGGTGTATATAGCGGCATTCTCAAGGGGGCGGCAGATTGACAAAAAAAGTACACTAGGTCATCAACAACGCATATCCTGAAAGTTTTAAAATTGAAATTCTAAAGTTGATGTTGGAAATAAAATTACTTCAGTACCCTGACTTTTAATGCCAGTTAGATTTTTTTTGATCAATTGCATCATTATATGTCTTAGAGAAAATTCGCAAAATTATCTACAAATGCTTGCATTTATGAATATTTATGGATGTGATATCCACATTCATTAACTAAATGAAGTCTGCACTAGAAGTAAGAAGCGTTAAAGCTGTTCTAGGAAACTGCCATGTAGACATCGTGGTACAGAAAGACTACCCTCAGGACAGCAGAAGATTTTCTTGCTCATGCATACACAGACAACAGGCTAGTATTAGTCACTGGTCGATTTCTCAACGTCTTCTGCAACCGAATGGTGTAATGACTAAAGTAAGTTTCTTCACCAAGAAAAAGGAACAGAAGGTTTAAAAAAATCCCTATTGTACGGTAAACGTCTATCGCTCGCGCAGGAGGTCAAGTACTTAGAGGTGACCTTGGAAAGAACATTAAGCTGGAAGTCCCATATTGGCAAGGTGACAACTAAGACGACAGTGAGGTGGTAGATAGACTCTGGTAATCCTAGAGTACTGTATGGTTCAGTGGCCTGGTGGAGTAGTGTAGAGCTCACCACCATTGCTTAAAGGCTGGCCAATCTACAAGGCCTGACCTGTCTGGGTATGATTGCACTTGAAGTTCTATTGAGACTGCCATAAAAAAGAAAGCAACAGCGGCACACCTCAAAATACATGATGTACTACTATGGCTTGAAAAGGGATTTATCACCGCACTACATGTATGATTTAAACAATACAAAAATCATACAAAGAGACTGTGGATAAAAGGTGATATGTGTTTCTCAAAAAGTCGGCTAAGCATAACCCAGTTAGTGGAAGAAATGCCTTTGCCACTTACAGGGTAACATAGGTGGACGATCCATTAAAACTACATGGAAAGTATTCAGAATTCGTTGGTTTTCTATACGGATGGATCATCTGTAGATGACAGGCAATTCTAGGGAACAGGCATTTACCTGGCAAACCCACACGTGCAGAAGAGCTTAGCCTTGGGAAAACACATCGCTGTTTTTCAGGCTGCAGTTTATGCCATTCTATCGGTGGCATGTAGGGAAGATGTGAAAATGACGGGGCTAAAGATATATATCTGAAAAAAAGAAATTCTATTAAGCAGAGTGCATGTGGAAGAACTTGCCACAGCAAAGGAAGTTAGCTTAGTCTGGGTTGCTATCGTTGCAACGAGAAGGCGGATAATGAACTTGCCAGACTCGGAGTCGAGGATACCTACTTAGAACCACAACCTCTTCTAAGAATAGGAGTATCAAGGCAACAGATTTCGTTAGCCCTAAACGGGTTTACGAGGCTCAACAGGTAAGCTATAGCTAATAATCAGTGGCTATCGCCAGGCAAAAGGTGTACCATACCGTCTTAAGAGATTTTACTTTATGTTAGGCGCCAAATACCCCAACGTCGGCCATACTCCTATAGTCAAGAGTAGTAAATCACTGCTGGTTGCTTGATGGAGAGTAAATGCAAACTTTCAATCAGATTAGTTTTACGAGAATGTTTAAGAAGTAAAAGCAACGAAGCCAGTAAAAGAGTAAACAGACAGATAGAAGGAATGAAATGTGGCCGCAGAGTATAAAAGGTAATTCTAATCAGTTAAACTGAGGTGAAGAGCAAAAAGCCTGACCCTCAGCCAGATTAGCTTCCTCAAAGAAATTTACACAAGAAAACTAGCCAAGCTGCCTGTCGGCTAAGGAGTAGTAAATGGCCTAGTGACTTGCTTGGATAGGCTAGTGGGTTATTCAAAACTTTCGGAACATCGTTAGTAACTGAAAGTAACAGAAAGGGGCTGCGAATATAGTCTTGCACATGCGAGACACATACCCTAGGAACGGTGCTGATCACTATGTCAAACTAGTGCTTTGCACTATAACACAAGGTCGTTGGAAAGATCTAGTTGTTCATGGGTAGTTTTAACTGTTTAGCTAAATTCAGTATAATTCTTTTCTGTTCTCTATCTTTTTTTTTCATTAAGTTCATGTCTTCAAAATGATGCTACCAAGAAGACATTTATGTTCATTTTTATCAAGTTGAGATTTGGGTATGCCAAAATTGGACTTTTATTATTTTTAATCACAGGCTATTAGTAGAATGTTCCGTACTATATGAATTTTCCCTGTATAAAAGGGTATAAAAGACAAGCTGGTATAGGCAATGAATCTTAGTTTTTACACTTTGTTTGTTGATAGTTGATAGATTCAATTGTATAGGATGAAGACAAAGTTTTTGTACGTACATTAACCGTGATTTAGTTGTAGGTTTTTGCAAGTATTTATGTATAGATATACCACAGTTTTTTCTCCTTCTTGTTTACATTATTTTCGGTTTGCTCTCAAATTTTTTTTGCCTAATTCATCATATTATAAAATAAAGAACTTAAAAACAAATTATACCCCAATGATCTTTTTTAATTGAATAAGCTTGACAAGAGGTTTAAAGCTAATTAGTAATTACATTGTTAATGAGAATAATTTTGAGTTTTTCTAATGTTAATACAGAGAAAACAATTGCATTAGAAACAAAAAAAAAACAAAACAATCATCTCTCTTTATTGATTTGTTATAAAATATTATGTAGCTATACATGAAGATTATTATTTGAGTCTATAACAAGTATGAATTCTAAAAGTCTAAAACTTGCAAAGAAATTTTATTACTTGATTTTGTTTTAATAGTATGAGTGGTAGGGTCCTTAATGATAATGACGTTCCTTGAAGCGAATAGGGGGAAGTCTAACTTTAGTCCTAAAACTATAAAGATTACATTTTAACATTTTAATGATACAAGTTGGAACACTTCAAAAAACTTTAAGCTACCTTTGTAAATCTAAGTATTATTACTGTATCTGTTTTTTAGTTTTTATTGTTTATTTTAAATATATTTGTTGATTAAAATTAGAACTTTTATATTTTTATTATCTCTATTAAACTAACAACAAATTACATGTAAAAATAATATAAAACGAATGAATAAAAAGTACATATACGTATAATCTCTTATAACGCCATCTAAGCATCCAAATAATCCAACAAAGAACATTCATTAATTAGAAGCTCAAACTAAAGCAGAAGACATAGGAAGGCATATATTAATATTGCACAAAGGGTTGGGTCGTTTGAAAACACAGCAGGTATATAGGGGATGTCATTGTCAAACAAACTGCTTAAACTGAAGAAAAGCAGCCATTTTCCATGCTCCCCTTGGTTGGGTTGTCGGTTTCTCGCAGCATTTGTTCTATCAGCAGTTCTGGTTTCCCGCAAAAATGCAGCTCTCGCACTGCCAGTTTAAAACACCGACCAAAACTAAAATTTATATATTTAATTAACCGCGAATTACAGTCAGGAATTTTCTTGTTAAATTTTGTTTTAGTTTTGTATCAAAGAGAACTTTTTAATTTAATATTTTTAATTTTTTGCGGCACACACTAGTTTGGAGGACTTTTCAACTACAGTAATGTTTAAAAAACTACTTAACAAAGAAATCACGCTTTTATATTAATTACTTTTTCATTTCGTTAATAAGTTAACACTTACTAATAAAACTATATGTAGAGTGGTTTTAAGAATTATTCTAACACTTTAGATAGTTATCCTATTTTCCTTTTCAGGCCTTTTTCTCTTTGGTTAATCTTGGTTCGTATATTTTTGCATAATCCTTGTTCATAATTGAGTTTCCGCGAGCAGATTGTAGTAAATCTAATTCTATTACCTTGTACACTATCTCATGTGAAATAATATAGGCGCATGGTTTAGGATACTCGCAAAGTAAATGATCGATCGGCTATCTGTCACTTCTAGTATTAGAGTTGAGATTAACTGAGTAATTTCTTATTTGATGCATTATAATATTCTTTATCTAAATATAAAAGTGTCAATTTGCTTTTAAACAAGGGTATTCTGAATATAACAATCAAAATCAAAATTTCAATATTAAAGCAATACGGAAATTTACACAAGGCCTTGTAATTTAACCGTATAGGGTATCGTACCTTTAGTTATTTTTGCTTTAATTCATTTTAATTGACTCGTCGATCGTTTCAAACCAAATTTTGCAATAGCACAAATTATCACTGCTTTAAACTGTTTATGTGTTTATTTATCTATCATTTATTTGTACTATGTGCAGCGTTCTCAATGTATTATACATTCTTTTAATTTTTCGACTTCAAACTCTAGAAATCTGTTGTTCCAGTTTCTACTAGTTTTTCTCAGTTTCTGAATGTGTCTTTCTTTGAGAAGACGTTTTGAATTTCACTAGAGATTGGCAGATAGTACAGCGAGGTATGCCAGAATGCTAATCACCGAGAACGCCCAATAGAACTAATAAATTCCAAATGTTATCTCAAAGAAGGGTAGATTCTTAAAATAAGGAAGAAAAATAGAAGCCATTAGAAGAATATCTAGAATGGCTCACCAAATGTCTGCTTGGGGAAATTATATGGAAGATGTGAAAGCAAGATGAATCCATTTAAGTCAAAAAGTTTTACCCGGTACTCCGGACCACTTCCATAAAATTCTTTGATGCAGAGTTGAGCAACAAAATGTCATTACTAATTTCTGGAACGGTAGGTATCAAGCGAACTATGGTCCTACCAGAGAGAAGTATGTAATGAATAAATACTTCATGCTTGAACAATTTTTAGATAATCAGATGAATAAAAAGGTGATAGTCGAACAGTTATCGTACTATTTTGAAATTATACATAGATAATGATGATGCAGAAGGCTTAAATGTCAACTTTAATCGAGTAGACAAAAATGGTTTTGATATCGATAGAATCTAACCAGAACAAAACAACTACAAACATCTGGGAATGCAAAGCACAACCTCAACGAATTCCGTTTTGTTACTGAAATCTGTTCACAAAAATAAGCAAATACTTACCTTTCGGCGGCCATTTTGACCATGTTCCCGAAGTGTAGATGTAGAATTCAAATCTGAAATCAAAATTTCAAAATTTAAAAATGTGGACCAAACGAGTTTAATTGAAAATGCAAAAAAAAGGCAACAATGAAAGAGACTATAACAACTACAATACAAGAGGGCAACAAAACAATAGAGCACAACAAACATAAAGTATTAATTTAAGGGACAACTGAAACGATGCTCAACAACAACAAAAAGGTCAAAAATGCTATTTTTGATAAAGTGTATGGAAAGTCTGCAGATTTCAACAATCTAAGTGACTGAGATAAAATCGAACGAAAATATTGATTATCTGTTTTGTACAGATTCTTACAAAGATCGTTAGCGTAAGTGTACTTTATCTGATATTGAAAACATGAAAGACTCAAGGTTTGTTATCAATCAACATCGGTTTTCTGGTGTTGCCAAAAATGTTAGAGAAATTGTTTCTGTCTTATTTTCTTGTCGGAAAAAAAAACTTTCTTGGAACTTTTTTGTAAGTTTAATTATGTTTTTGATTTCAAGAACATTTTATTAACAATCTTTCGAATACATCAATATTATCAATCTGACACAGACCTTATTGAGGAATTTACTATTCTTTTTCACCGGGTGAATATTTTTTTTTCTTTCAGTATTTTTTTTCTTTAAAATGCAACTTTTAGATTTGAGTATGGATACTATGACAGTAGTCGTATGGATTCAGCAAAAGTAAATTTAATGAACAAGTGGGATTATACGTTAGTTATTCCAGAGTGACTAGTAATGACAATTAATAAATCTTATGTCACTGGAAAGTTTAAGATGCAAGATCTTGTATTTCACGTCTATTTGAGTTTCATACCAAAGCACAATCAGTTATATAATTAGAGTATTTATTTTACAAAATTGGTAAAGAAAGGAACTAATAATAGCTCGGATATTTTTGAAGTTCAGGTAAAATTCGTTACGTGAGCTTTAATTTTTAAACGAAACATTAATCACCAACTAACGTGATGTTAACAGAAACCAAATGAAATATTGTTTTAAATGCTACTCAAATTAGTCGCTACTTAAATGTAAATTAATTTTACGTGCAAAAAACCTCATTTTGTTAAAAAAAAACAGTTACAACTCCCCGCTAATGATATTCCGCCAAATTCTCCAGATAGTATCGATCAGGGGTTAAACTTCCATTAAAAACATAAAATCTAAGACTGTTTCAAATAACATAATAGGTACATAGAGTTGAAATAATAACCTTAAAAATGCATGGGAACAGTCACATGCAGATTTTCGTTTTAATGCCTCCAGTTATTTTTGTTGAAAATTCCATTGGAATTAAATACGTGTTTCATCCTTCGGAATTATATTACTGCAAAATTCGGATTTTTGTGGAGCGGTAGTCGTTTTTATAAATCGTGTGATAGAGGAATCGATTTGGAAAAATTGTGTAAGGTTTGTATTTACTTTTTCTCAAAATTCTTGACACCCTTGATATAAAAATCCCAAGTAAGCACAAAAAATCAACTTACACTTTTTCGTTTTAACCTTTCAAAGGTTACACTTTTTGTATTAAAGAAAAAAAAGTTATACATAGGTATGAGAAAACGGATTTTTAAATTTAACTTGGCATGAAACGGTTTTAACTTTTTTATTATAAATTTTAAAAATCTAGAGGTCGGCACTTAATTGCTACAATCAATTAAAGAAAACTATAAAAATAAAAAATTTTATGTTTCCATTAATTTCGACGTTATCAGAAGAAGGTTTTTTCCCAGAGTTTGAGATTTTTTTAACAACCATATCAGTGTTTTGTTTAAATCTGCTATTGTTTTTTATAGCATACTTAATTCCTTTTATTAAGGAGTAAAGTCCTTAACATGTTTTTTTTTATTAAATATTCTATAAAATTCCCGCTTTTATTTACATCGTTGTTACACCTACTTACTGTAGTTTCCAAGTCTAGCACTTTATACTCAGAATATTTGCGAAATCCTCCTTTTTAAATGTTAGAGTACGCTTTTAAAGACTTAGTGAAGATAATAGTTCGCTGTATAATTAATTCTCATTACCATAAAAATATTGAAGCGATATTACTTTTGTCTGCTGCAAAGAACATAAATAATTTAAAATTCTTTAAGAGGTTGCCTATTAAAAAGCGGGAGGCAAACCTGTATACTGCAAAAGAATTTAAAATGATAATAATCCGACAATCGAAACAATAAATTGAGACTTAACATGGAAAAGCCATCAAGAGAGATAGGACTCGATATAACTTATGAAAGATACTAATAGTGGAGAGCCAAAATCCAAACTAATGACCGCTACTCGCTTATCGGACCAGTAGTCGACTAATTTCTTTCTACTTATTTGTTTCTCAGGTTAAAACTCCATTTAAAAAGCTTGTATACAAGTGAAAATATTTAGGGATATCTGATGATAAGTTTTAAAATTTCCATAGACAGTTGCGTTATTTATATTTTTAAAAAGGGAATTATTTTGTAATTTATTCCCGAGTTAAATCTTTTAGTTGGTTTGGTTAGCTGTACGACCGGTAGCATACAAATGACGGGTGACAAATTTATGCAGGTCCACAAATGCTTTAGTTGTTTTTATAACAAACGCTTTGATCTGTAACTTGAATAAAAACGTATGGTGTTGATTAGTTTACTCGTTCACGTTTCATTTTTAATCTGGCAAAATTAACATAAACAAAAATGTCAAAAACAGTTTATCAATGAAATTAAACATTGAAAAGATGAATGTTAGTTGGAACAAAAAGTTTCCAACAAATAAAGAATTTATTCTTACTGTAGAAAACATTTACTCATCAATTAATGTTAACTTAACTCTTCAGTACGAGAATTTACATTCCAACCCAATGACTAATTAAAAATAATTCAAATGCTCCTATCAAAGAAATGTGGAAAAAGATTAATGTCATAGCGGGCAAACAACTATTTGCAGGTGACATGTTGAGGTCAGACCCTACTGAAATCACAATAGTCTTAGCTGATCATTCACATATCATCTGTACTTAATTTCCTAAAAAGTGACAAAATGAAGATTCTGTCTTAGGAATATCTACCAGGTTCACTGAAAGAAACTCTGCTAGCTTTATTCAAACAAGTGTGTATCACGCTCATTTACCCGTCGCGTCCTTTTGAAGAACAACTATCATAGCACCCATTTTAAAATTAGTTGCCTAAGAAAAGATTTGGAAAAAGAATGATAAAGTCTCGCTTATATTAAATCTTTCTGTGACATTTGATTTCGCCATTGTCCATTGTCTGTCCACATTTTAACCAACTAAATCAGTAGATTGCAAAATCAATTTTGACAAAGGATTTGATCTTTTTATGCAACCAATCGAAGTGGCCTATTTTTCCCAAACCTAAAAAATTATCTTCCAGAAAGAAGAATTTGTCACTAAAAGATTAAAAGTGCTAAGTTGCTAATCTGAAGGGAAAAGATACGCTCAAAGTAGAATAAAAATAAGAGAGATAAACCTCAGAAATCTTTCAGTTTAAAAAAGAGTCAAAACAGAAAGAGGCAATTTCCTAGTAATGTCTGGTGCTATATCCATAAAGAATCAAATTCTGAAAGGTTAGATTACATTCTAACAAGACACTGACCACTTAATCTTTATTATAATTCAGAGACCTATTTACAAAACTCAAGAAGACTCAATGATTCTGATAAGTAAGCATCTGGCTTGGCTACCAACCTGGAGGCTGCAAGATCTTGATTTCCCGAAAATAATGTAAAGCAGTGAACCACCTGTATTTATGATACGTTGCATGTTAAGAATCTCTATCGAAGTTTAGCTAAATTATAATAGACCACAGCAGCTGAAACCATAAGTTCCAAGGTAACAGCAACTAACAAGCCTAAGTCACAAGGCAATTAGGTATCAAGTCTTTTAGGGTATCGTTAGATCTTTTCACCGCCTACAATTTGAATGAAATTGCATTAAGATTAACTTTTTAATTTACTTTTTCTTGTCAGTACTTTTTGAAAATACTAACTAGGTGTATATCAGTCTTGTTTCTTTTGGATCTATGCCTACAACCTACAACCTATAGCAATGTTATTTTGATAAGAATTATACATTTTAAATTTTGACCTGCAAAGGTGAAAGCAGAAATTAATGGATCAAAAGTAAAGAGCGATTTACACGACAGTAACTTTATATCAGAAACTGGAGTTTCCTTAAAACTCTTGTGGTTAGATACAACTGCGAAAACTTTTGTTTCACATTCTCTATTAAATTATGCATCTGCAGCGTGTTCTATTTCTATTATTGTGTTTCTATTCTAACTAGTTATTTAACATGTATGGGTGAGACTCTGACAACTTGGGTGGTACTAAGGTAACCCTAGTATTTCTGCTACTATGGCACTTCGTCGTCGACGGACTCACATAAAATGGATATTATACAAAAGCAAATTTAGGGAACTAATACAAAAGCCACTTTACGATTCCAAAAGATGAAACTACAAATATCAAGTAAGGTAAAGTATTTCGTAGTGACACAAGACACCTGACTCACCTAAAACTATCATGATAAAGAGACTATCCTGGTGATAGCTAGACGCACATATGCATATAGAAAAACATGGAAATCAAAACCATCCACCTAACGTGCACAAGGATGAGGATTTGACGTTGAAAGCACGTTAATGTGGCCGATCAACGTGTCCGGTTGAAATGGTCACGTTATGTTTTGGTAAGAGGTTGTTGGTCCTTGGTTATCCATACACTTGGGCATGGTGTATTAAACGTACAGAATGATGATTTAATCGATCATTATCTATTAGGGCTATAGATTCACAACTGGAACTCCTCCTCTTAGACTTGGTAGTAAGAAGGGGACAAACCAAACAGAACACATGATAACTAAATATATCTTTGATACCCCTTTCAAGATTATTACATCAAATCAAAGTAAACAAAAACAAATTGACCCCTGAAAGGCAAACCTGATTCACAGTCTAAACAGTATCTAGAACAGGAATTCCTAGAGAGAAAGTAAATAGCACAATTTAGGCGAAAGTGTAGGAACGCGACAGGGGACTTTAACAAACTAAAAGGTAGCGTCTAGATTAATATATAAAGTGCATCATTGAAAAGTCTGTGAGAAAATTGATCGAAATGCAACAAAAGAGACACTGACAATCGCAATGGGAACACTTGAAATTGAAGAGCTGCTTTGACTGATTAGGAATTAGCTACGAATAGTAGAAGGCTATCTCTCTTAAACTGTCACACTTAAACAAGATGTACTTCAAATAGAAACAGTTCACCAAATCCAAGTGAAATGCGAGATCTTGGAACGCAGAAGGCAATCAAAGACTTGTACAAGATGTTACAAGGAACTTGAATATTGTAATGGGCGTAGTGACACAATAAATCAGTAGGAAGAAAAGGCTAGTTAAGAAAGTATTGAGCTTAAAAAATTGAAAAGCAGTTATGGAACTTTCTGAAAGCTATAATTGTGATTACGTCCGAATTTCTAAATAGTAGACAGTGACTCATAGTATCAATTTTACTTTTCTACTAAAATTCTGTTCATTACTACTTGGCAAAAGGTACTTCGTTAAACTGCAGTTTAATTGTGATGTGTTGCTGATATAACAAGTAATAACCATGTGTTTAGTATAAGCTATGAGTCACCACCAACAATTTTAAAACTGAACTGAAAATATAAATGTAAAATCTTACAGAAAAAGATATAAATATTCTAGATGAGACTTAAATTGTTTATTTGTTGCAAAAACAACGGTTCTAAGAAAGTTCATAATAGTTATGTTTTTTATTGAAAAATCTGCCTGTTAAACAACACTATTTTATTTGATGAAAATAACAATCTCTTGATAATAATCGACCATGTAGAGATCTCCAGCTGAACAACGTTTTGAAGACTTGGAAACCAGTATACATATATTTCAACCTCAGCTGCATTCTCTGCTTACATTTATTTATTGCACCAGAGCTACTAATAGATTAATTATTCCACCTAAATTCGAGCCACGTTTATGCAGCTAAAATATTAAACACTTTCTGTTATTCAATGACTACTTATCGACAAAACAATTACGCATGCAGATTGCAGAATTGAAATTTCTCCGTCTCCAGGAAAAGGAAACATGTTGACATTTCCTTAACTGCATACTGTGAATATCGATGACGAAAGTACAAAGAGTTTCCAGAGTAATTCGATACTATTACCTCGGAGGCATTTTTGTTGTGCCACAAGAATTACCAAGTCGTTAACTTTTGGTGGTGTATATAACTTGTTAAAACCTACCCATTGAATTCAGGAAGACGCCAAACTCTTGCATATGCAAAATATCGAGATGCGATGCAATTAACATACGGTTTTGTATAATGTAACAATATAATATCGTCTACAATTCCATGCTCCTACATTTCTTAATTCCATGCATGCATTGTCGAGAACTTATAAACTTTTTTGCCTTGTTGTTTAATTACCCCATGGCAAAGGAAATTTTAGACTTTATCAAAAAGAAAAGCTAAACGTAAATATTGTACATGGTACGTAAATAATTAATTTACTTTTTATTAACTTTGTTGTATCTTCTACACCCATCTGTATCGAACTAATTTAAGTGAAATTTTAAAGGGATTAGTTCTGCTAAATCTCACATTTCAAATCCTCTGATTTCCCAAATTGTAGTTAGTTTGAATTTATCATATTCTAGTAAACAAGGGTTGCACGTTTCACCCTCAGACTAATGATCATCTCTCAGTCACTACCTTTATATAGTTCCATACATAACTCCTCGTCTTCAATTAATTATATGTATCGGGTAGTGATTGAATGATAATGAAGACATTTGATAGCTTGATATTACATATGTCATTTAATTTAAAAAAAAACGAATTTAATAATTACCATTTTTAATTTTTTCCTCTTTAATTAAAAATAAGTAATTCCAAATATGCTCCAATTATAACCTGTCAACACCTTCGCTTTATTAAGCCTCCGGCATTTCTCTGTTTGAAAATTTGTGAGAACGTGCTTACAGATAATATCATTTCATCTCGTTTAAAGTTTGAAATATGAATTGGTGAAAATGTCAGAGAAGATTGCGTATTTATTAATTAAAGAGGAGATAAAATAAAAAATTTATTAAAAGACTAACGTAATGACTCGACCTAAAGAAAGAGGTAGGATGATCTCTAAACGTTAACCGTACTTATTTTTATTATTCATTTAAATATACACGCGCTCGTTTTAGAGAAAATAAAAATAATTAAATTTCTATCTGTCTACATTAATATTTATAACAATTTTACAGTAGACTAATGTAGATAGAAATACAGAAGAAACAAAATATTAATAAAACACAACGGAATAAAAAAGAAATTAAAAACAGAAGCTGGTTAAATGCAAATATAAAAAGTTTTTAAAAATGAATTTTGTGAAAAATGTCTAGCTTATACACGGTGTCCTCTTGATATGAATTTTAGCATAACTTCGCTAGACAAATTCAAGAATCTTCTCTGTTGAAAAGGTTTTAAGTTGATCATAACCGATATTGACATGAGTCACTAACTGCCTGACCTTGCATTATGCGCCAATCATGCTTTCTGCTAACTTTTTTATTCCGTAACAAATAAATGCAGAGAATTTGGAGTGCACGGTGCTTACTCTAAAAAGAGTGTGGCAGATCTCAGCAGCTTATAAGCAGTTCATATAGTATGAAAATATGATCTTGGTGAAACGTGATTAATTTAATTTTTGTCAATCAATATGTCTTGAAAAGTTAGGACAGTACACCAATACCATCTCTTTATTTCTTATAACTGAGATATCCCATAAATACTTCAAAAATGAAACACACTGTATTTTAGATATTCTTAAAATTGAATTGATAATTAGAAGGAATCTTACAAATACAAATACCATTTTAGATCAACCAATTTTAAGTAAACCATCATAATATTTGCTTGAAAGGTTACCTCAACTAGAAGGGAAATTTAACACTTTCAACTATAAATTTAATAAAAAGAGACTTGATTAAACTAACTTGTGTTTGTTGGAGTAATCAGCAATCAAGTACCGAAGCATTTACTCCAAATGTATACTTTACAGATTAAAATGTTCACACTACAAGCTCTTAATGATCTAATTCAGTTATGAATGAATCGGATAGGGGATCGCAAATAGCGCTAATCATCGGTAAATCACCCCCTAGCAAGGACTATCGGAAGTCTCTGAATTTGAGTTAAAGGTCAATGTAAGCTGGTTTACGTAATTAAGCATTTGGTTTACAATACCGAGGTTATTATTTAAACAAAGATGTAGATTCAGCTATAATCTAGATTAGCAAATTACACGACCTACAAGTATCTATACTCCCTATATTCCACGGTTCAAGAAATTTGTTGTAAGTCAATAACTCTCAAAAAACAAAGATGGGATTATTCTTAACAATAAATAGAACACGAAAAAAGAATAGAAAGGTTAACAGTTTGTTAAAGATGAAAAGTGAAGCCTGATCTCATTGTATTGTGCTAAAATTTTACATTCTGCACTGTAACTTAGTATCATGATTTACACAGCACAGGCATTTTCTAATCTGAAAAGTCTTAGGTTCAAAACTCCCTGACTTCATTAATTTAGTTTTGTTAATTTAAACTTGCTGTTCTGGAAGGTGATCCTTAAGATAGTAAAGTAACTTGCAGTTAAGTTTAAAATTAGAATTTTAGCAAAATGTACATTGACTTTGTGATATAGAGAAATTGAGGAATGCAGATTGTAATTTCTCTCGATTTTCTTTCAATGGGGCATCCTACATGTGTTATCGTGGTTTAAGAAGGCATCGAACCAGTTGTCGTTTTGTACAGCACATTATCTATAGACTTAGATGTAGTTACTTGGACGAGAATCAAAGTTTTCAAAAATAAGAATTTTTTTAGTCTGACCAGAACTGGCCACTTCGGTCGCCAGAAACTTCCTCCATCATGCTTGAAATATTACCTGGGAATTGGGACCCCTAACCGTCTACAAACCGCGGCCAAACTGTCCTCGCTCTCCAGGTACTACTTTCTCGGCTGTCCGACACCGCTCTTCACCACCTCGGTCTATTGGCGCTCGATGATGTGATTTTAAAAAGTAAAACGTCGTTTTTTTACCATTGGCCATTAACAGTGTTCAGGCCTTTCTAACGCCATATGTTTTTTCCCATCGCTTTGCTTCGACGATATCGAATCCTTGAAACGACGCTCCTGACACCGTTTAGCCCCTTGCTCCCACCATATGACAAAAACTTCCATTCATGTTTCTTGTTGACACTTTTTGAATATTACAAGACTACTCCGTCCTATCCGAAATGGGAACCGAGAACGACCAAAGATCCACCACAGCAATTTGACAAGACGACGGTATCATGGAAAGGTGAGACTATGATTTTTGACTCGAAACCGCACTGTCGTATAACTCAAGGTATGCTGCGTTTTGCGCTTTTGATTTTTGGCCATTCCACCTTCAAAACCTCACTACTTGAACACTGCAGGGGAGATTAACTATTAAACAGTCAAGCTGCCTTTGGTGCTTTTTGACGTTCATTTCCTGGGACGAATAAGTCTGATAGTGAAACACGAAACAAAGATCTCTGTATTGCATTCGTGAAAGCAATCGATATGACAACCACTGGGATTTCTTGCTCTGCGTCCGAGATAGAGTAAAAAATTTGTCGATGCGTCAGACAGAAGTCAGAAAATCGATTAGACCTAAGTACAGTGAAACAAAATGAAAATTCCCGAATATAATGTCGTTTTGTCTTTTTAGTACTTTTTTCTGCTAATATAGATGGTTTTATAGAATAATAATCCAACAGGTCACCTTTCAATATAAACGAGAAATGGTCTCGTGTGATCAGACAGGTAGGTCCAAAGTCCCGCCAACATTGTAAGCTGAATTTATTATTGATGATTGTTTCATTTTAATAAGATTTTGATGTGTATTCTATTGAGTTACATTTTTGGAAATTGATCACACACTTTCTGAACTGTTTGAAATCGAGAGCATGATCTTTTTTAGTTTAGGGCAGAGCATTGGATCTTCTTGTTTGATTTTTTTGATTCAGTAAGTCTGAAACGTGACAATATATTATCAAAACTCCTTTACTTTCAGATTTAATACATGAATATTGATGATTTCATACTAAGCATGGCATGGTATAGGATGAACACAGTCTTTATTGGCAATTGCCTTTTTTTGGACATAGAGCTATATAGAAAGAATCTTAACTCCTATAGTTGATTATTTTAACTCTGCTTACCTGAAGAACATTTTTGCCAAATACCATAGCTATTATGATGTATCGCCAGATCAATTTTACTGTCAAATATTTCATAGATTATTATTTATTATTCAAAGTTTTTGATTAAATATGTATCTATTCATAAATTTCAATAATTGGCATGAAGATAATTTTTGCCGACTAAAGAAATAATTTAGAAAACTGTATCTTATTCATCCTTGTTTTTTATGTCGTTTCTCCAACCTTTTTCATTTAAAACAAAGGCAGAAATGGTTTTAAAAATGATGAAACCCTCAATTTAATGGAATAAGATTTATTTGCAAGCAGGAAAACAACCTTCATTGTTCGTTGCTGAATACTATTCGGAGTTAATAGAGAAAAGAAAAAAATTGAAAGAATTATCTCAATTTCTTATTGAAATAATAAAATGGAGTCCTGAAAAGGTACTTGTTTCGCTACTTTTTCAGAATAAAATACAAAGGACCCTACTTTCCGGAAGAATTGGACAAAGCTTGAAGTAGATCTATACTCGTTTAAGTACAAAGCTTATCAAACATGCAAGTTGAAGTACTTGACAAAAAAAAGGTAAAAAAGGAGCTATTTTAAACAGTTCCTAAAAAACATCAATGTGGATAATAAATATACTCCTGCCAAAAGAGTTTTTCATATGCATGGAAATAGAGTTTGGTCGAGGGTATAGGACTAAAAAAGCCGTTTACCCAATGAAGTTTAAAGCCACATAATTTAATTTGCAGGAAGTGCGATAACAAATGTAAGCCGATCGGAAGGCTAAAGGGAAGTGAAACGCAAGCTAATGCTTACGTCTATAATCCTTAAAATATTTCAATTTTTATCGCGTGCCTATTCCGTTGTTTCAAAGTTGAATAGGTTATCTAATACCAATGACGGAGATGCTTTAGTATTATGGATTAATGTATTAATCTAGGTGGCAAATTGGCTCTCCACAATCTGTGCGCACAACGGCACTACACTCGGAGGGCATATTATCGATCCCCATCAAGTAAATTTGAAATCGCAGGCGGATGTTAGCGATCGCGTACGGCGTAGCGAAGACAAGGCGCGCTTACCTGGATAAGAGCTCCCTTCCTACACCCTTACACCCTCGTCTCGTTGCAGCCATAACATAAATAAGCGTTCTCTTGTTCGCCACATCGAATTTCATGTAGTTTATGTTTGGTCTAGTTTTCATGCCGTTTTACGTTGAACGAGAGATTTATAGAGAAACGACAAGGTCAGTTTTAAGTGGTAACAGTGCGAATCCGCTACTAATTATATAAGACCACACACGTAACTGAACCTTGCGTTACGATGTCTTTAATGATCATTACTTTAAGGCAATTGTTTTTTTCTTCCAATTCTAGTTGTAAAAAAAAGAACTCTTAATATATTTTCTTGATAACTGTTATTAGGAAACTTTCAACAAAAATGATCCTACAACTATTATACTTTTTTATGGGAAACACTTCTAAAAAATCTCAACATAAAATTTCATTTTATTATCAAGGTTAGAATTACAACAAAAGTTAGAACTATAAAATGATACTGTTTTTACTCCCGCATGCAGCAAAAGGCTGGATAATTCTGAAAGTCGTATCAGAAATAGTTTTTTGCCGACCTTATTAAGACCACAAAAAATGTTTTTAAAAACATCTGCATTTGCGGTTGAATGGGTGGTCAGATTTTGTATTACAAAAAGCAAGGTTGAGTCTGATAAAAATCGAAATAGGTAGACGCTGAATTTGGTTATTGTTTATGAAAGTTAACTACTAATAAAAAATAAATGAAGCTGTTACCGTCTAATTCTCAGTTGTTACGGAATCAACAAGTGTCAAAATCGAAATTAGAATTTTATAATAAAGTTTAAAAAAAATGGTTTTGAAGAATAAAAAGATGATTCTTGCCTCTGTATACAGGGTGTTATTCAAAGCTTTTCTTACAGTAAGAAATAACATGTAGATTTAAATTTCTTTTGTGGTAACTGTTCTGATCTTGAGATTCATTTTAAATTCATATTTGTTTGTTTTCAAACTATTATTATTTAAAATTAGTTGAATTAAGAAAATTGACGCCATATCTGTTAAAATTCGTTTTAAGAAATGCAAGAACACAATAGCAAACAGCTTAAAAATATTTTCAGTCTCAAAGACTGCAAGATTCTTCTCTTTATCCTAACATAGACTTTTGTTTGGTAATCTACGATATCGATATAATTATAAAAGATACTTATACTCCAAGGTTATTGATAATGACAATCACAAATCACAAACAGTTCTAAACAGATTATCAGATTGACGCCAGAACTCAAAATTCAACCAAAGAATACAAATGAGTTATTCTTTCTCGAAATACAAAAAACTCAACGTTTAAATTAAGTTTAACAGAAAGAGAAACTTTCTAGGCAAAACCTTCTGTTAACAAAAGAATCACAAAACGTCTTCATCTAATTCTGATAGTTTGCGCCTAAATTCCGTGAGGCCTTCTGGCCACCAGCCAAAACAATTATAAAAGTTTGCCAAAAACTCAAAATCGTAGTCCAAAAATGATTAATAAGTTGGTAAGTTACAAACCTTGTTTTGTTCCAGTTTACTAATTATTTTACTTTATGAATACTCAGTTACATTGCTCAAACTGCTTACTATGTACACCTACAGCCAAACTGCATAAACTCATATGCAGGTGTGCATCTCCATAAAGTCTTTATGATAATGATCATAAGACTAGGCAATTTATGTTTATCATAACATCGAAAGGTTCCACTTGCTTTTAATTATCTGTATTAATGTATGCGATTTCGACCTATATAAGCGAATTCAGTACAACCCCTTAACCAAGATGATCATCCAAATTTATTTTTAAATTTAGAATCTTGTGGATAATATGTTTTCAGACTTTGTTATATGCATTAAATATGCAAGGATATATAAATTTCTTAACTTGTTGCACTGAGTTACGCTACTTTGGAATTTTCACTCTTTTCAGATACGTATTGAAAACAATCTAAAATTAAATTAAGTATAATAAAATTTTTCATTGTTTAATTTTGCAATGCGAGTTTTACAATTAATGCTGAAAAATAAAGTTTTAAAATCACACAAAAATCTAGAGAAAAAAAATAAATTATTTAACGGCGGGTTACAGTGACGAATCCATACTACGCATTTGCTTAATAAATTAGTAAGTAAATTACATAATTTAAATTCTACTCCAATAAATCAAATATTTCACCATCTACATCTATACCATCTTTAGAATTTGTTGAAAGTCTCCAATTGCGCCGTATTACTGTCTGAATGCTCCAGAATGAGGACAATTTACAAGTATACGTTTTACCGTTAATGTAATTTGGCAGTATTCGCACAGGGAACTACTACATTTTGTAAGTAGGTGATTCAATTTGAGGAAAATCCGTATGTAGTAGCGTAGTAATAAGAAACTATTCATACTTCATTTTACTTATTTAACACTAATTTATCAAAAAAAAAAAATTTCCAATAATATACTCCCCGAATGATTTAACACACTTCAATCGCTTCTCCTGCAACAAAAACTTTAACTTTATTGAAAATAATTTTTCAAACCAGGACGTCACTGTTTCCACGACTTTTTTATAGCTTGAAAAAGACGTTTGTCAACAAAGAAATTTCTTCAAAACTCTAAACAACAGATGTCGGATGGCAGCTGATGAACATCAGAAGTAAAAGTCCTTCCTCATCCCAAAACACGATTGCCATGGCCTTGTCTGCAGATTGACCTTGGACATTTTATGGACGAGGGATGTCTTGTGCTTCCATTGCATAGGCTTCATCTTGGACACCCAATTCTCATCGTCAGTCACCAGACAAAGAACAAAATCGATTTGGTCCTCATGGAGCATCTCCAAATCTTGCGCAACAAGTCCAACATGTCCAACTCTTTGTAAACTATTTTTCAGATTACACTGAAATGCCAATTTTTTCAGTTGTTCAAGAAACTTTCATTCGTCTGTCCGATAAAATTGAATTTCTAACTTTTTTTTATGTTTTTCCGGAAGTTGTTTCATGGATCCCCTAATCTTAAACTGCTTGATCTAAAATTTAATTTTGTGCCCTATGAATGGTGTTCCAAATCGAGCAATTTCTTAGTACATTTGCACGAGGACTCTCTTGACAGTACTGATGAGTTATCTCGAGTCATGTCACATCAGGCACCAACTTATTTAAAAATGCTTGCTTTTCTCATACTTAGGTAGATAAATTATTGACTTCTCTGTGTAACTAAAATCACTTTCTATAGCGACCGTGAGAAGTATTAGTTAAGTAGCGAAATTCGTAACCTGAAAAACTCGTTTTTAGGCTTAGATTAATTTGTTAATAAGATGATGCTTTTGCACTTCGTGTAGGCGGTAAAGTCGGCAAAGAACTGTGTTCTCCAGTCGAAATTAAAATTTTTCTCTCAATGTCGAAAAAGGTGTATAGCCCATTACGGCCAATGCAAGAGTTGTTCTTCTTTTCCTTGCATTTTCTTTCAGATTTCTTTTGACAAGTAATACAAATATTTTCTTATTATTATACACGGGCAAGCAAAACATTTAGGTCACTTTGAAATTGTTATGTTCTAAGCTTATGTTTGCAAATTGTAAATCATTGTACTAGTAGGCGCTGAGTCATTAGTTTTTGGAGAAATGTTATATGTGAGTATGGAGAAGACCAGGAGAAAGATATGCTCCAGTTTGTATTGACGAGCGACTTCCATTTGGCAATGGGTCTCTTCACAAGCACGCACAGAATTATTCTTCATACACAATGACTCCCTGACAGCTCACAGGTACATTATAGAAGTTCTAGAAGATCATGTTATGCCTTTCATGCTCACCATGGGCGAGTATGACATTTTCATGCAAGATAATACGAGACCTCACGTGGCGAGAGTTGTCAGAGAATATCGTTAGGAAGTTTGATTCGCCAGCACTCATGCTTTCCGATTCAATATTGACTATTAACAATGAATTGAAATTTTCAGATACAAACTTAGAACAGAAAATAACAAAAAAACAACACAATTTCAAAGTGACCTAAATTTTTTGCCCGCCAGTGTCTATATTCTAGCTAAGTAAATTGTGGTAGATTTTATGACGCAATAGATGTTTTATTTCAGGTAAACGCTGGAAAGTTTAATTAAACTACTGATTAATTAGTATTAATAGTTTCATTAGTAATTTTGAGCTAGAGAAATAATTGCAACCACTTAGTATGACCTATGTTGCAAAATTCCCAATTCTCTATTTGATAAATAAAAAACAGTATCAAAGGGATCCTTAATAGCACGTGTTTTCATCTCATAACTTGCAAAGTTTATGTCACTATTACTTCTTATTAAATTTCGGAATCGCTTGAACATAGTTAAAATTAAACGTTGACACTAATCTTGTTTTTAATTATTTATAAAACAAGCTGTTAAATACTCCCGTTGAGCTCCATCTAAACGAACAAGCTCTTCTGTGAACAATACACATCGTCCATCAATTAACACTTCTCTATATGCTCGAATCTAGCTTACTGAATCAAAATCTCGCATAACCACATCGAGACTGATTTTACAAGCTATCTTTATCACTGTAAGTTGTTATTCATACTACAACTCAATTACGCTGATTTAAAAGCGTTACATCTTTCTTAATTTCAAGTTAATTTTGTATGGCCACGTAGCGCACGAATATGATTGCCAAGTTGATACGAGTAATGCAAATTTGTAGAAAAACAAAATATAACCTGAAATGTCCAAGACAAAAACAGTGGCAGCAACAAAATAAAAGAAAACTTTTTTGTGGATTTGTTTGGAAATTTAATATCTGTTGGAAATAACAATGATTTTAATTTTCATATCTTTGTGGTTTTATTTCTTATTTCTTTTCAGCAAATGGAAATTAGTTTTTTGCTCTTTAGCATACTATTATTGAGCAACAAGTACTCCTAATTTTATCAAACTGGAGATTTATAACATTTACAAAAACATATTCAAAGTTTCTTTAAAAAGGTCAGAGTTGAACAGTACAGTATTTTAGAACCTTATTGGTGGAATTCTTTTTTTTGAATCTTACGAATCATTAAAATAAATCTTGACAAACATCAGCGGAGGTAGAGATATATAGTATACAAAAAGCTATCGATTCAAATTTTTTTCTGTTAAGTTGTGCTAATACTAAAAGTAGTTTTTAATATCATATATGTCATTATATTTGAGTCTCAATATACGTTGCTATGAGGCTTTGTGTTATAAAGGGTTTTCCAATAAGAGGTGTTATTTTGATATTCAAAGAAAAGTGCCATTTTTTAATATAAATGATCGGATGTTTATTTCATTATAAAGAGGAAGGTATGCCGTTAATAGTGGAAAATAATATCAGGCAAATGACCACCACGACCACGCTTACAGGACAATATCCTTTTCATGAAATTTTCCATAACCAAATCGCAAAGTGGCTGCCCTATGTCCTCGATAGCCTCACGAATTCCATCTTTGAGGTCTTGAATCGACGCTGGGCTGTTGGCGTAGACCTTCTCTTTCACGTGGCCCCAAAGAAAGAAGTCGCAAGGTGTTAAATCACAAGATCTCGGTGGCCAATTGTGATCACCTCTTCGAGAGATAACACGGTCCGGAAACTTTTTCCGTAAAAGATCAATGGTTTCGTTGCTTGTGTGGCAAGTAGCGCCGTCTTGTTGAAAGTAAACGTTGTCCAGAGCAATACCATCCAATTCCGGCCATAAAAAATCGTTAATCATCTCTCGATAGCGCAATCCAGTCACCGTAACTGTTGCTCCAGCCTCATTTTCGAAAAAGTAAGGTCCAATGACTCCGCCGGACCATAAACCGCACCAAACAGTCACACGTTGAGGATAGAGAGACTTTTCAACAATAACTCTTGGATTTTCTGAGCCCCAGATCCGACAATTTTGCTTGTTGACGAAGCCACCGAGGTCGAAATGGGCCTCATCACTCAAGATGATTTTTCGATGGAATTCTGGATCATTTTCATGCATTTCAACGACCCAATCAGCAAAGACACGACGTTGTTGATGATCGGCCGGCTTGAGTTCTTGTGTTAACTGGACTTTATAAGCCTTAAGACCCAAATCTTTATGCAAAATACGGTGTAATGACGTTTGTGGAATGGCTAATTCCAAAGAACGACGAGGAATGGACAAACCTGGGTTTTCTTTAACACTTTCGGCTACAACAGCAATATTCTCGGCTGTTCTTGAGCGACGTGCACGGGTTTTATTCTTCACATCACTAACTTGTCCCAAGAGCTCGAATTTTTTCACCAATTTCTGTATTGCGGTCCGACAAGGTGCTTCACGGTGACCCAAAAATGTTCGAGTTTTACGAACCGTCTCTGCCAAATTTTCACCATTTTTATAGTGAATTTTAATAATTTCAATGCGTTGTTGAAGCGTGTATCGTTCCATATTTATTAATGGCGTAGTTTCTACTTGTCAAATGTCAAAAAATGATAGCTTCAAAAGTGACATCTACCGAAATAGCGGGCTATTCAAAATAACACCTCTTATTGGAAAACCCTTTAGATACAAGAAGGTGATGTGCCACAATCAATATCGGATTAAGGGCGGTTCAATGGAGCATTTCCTCAGCGTCCTGGTATCAGTAGGGGAAAGGGAACATTTTCCAATGTCCTCTTTAAAATATTGAAGTTTAACTTAGCCTTTCTAACACTAACACTACAACGCAGATTTATGTCTTCATGATATAGAAAATATTGTTTTCAGATATTCAAGAACAAGGATTAACTTTTATCCTACATGTCAAAGAAAAAAAGAATGTAGAAATCTCGAAAAGTTCATATTTTTCTCAACAAGAGATGCTAAGAATTTCGAACAATCGGTTTTAAAGTTTTATTTCGGAAAAATTTTGTCTCTGACAGAAAACGCAGACAAATGAAATTTAAAACTGAAAAGTAACATACGTTTTTATATGTATTACAGGAACTTGAACAAGACGGATGATGGTTAAGATGACGACAACGCACGTAAGATGATGAAAAAGAGCTGAAATGGTGAGTTAATATTTTTTCATATCTTGCGCACAATGAAAGATGTGACTGATACTGGTATTGATCCATTGAACTATACATTTATTCAAACCTCCATTAAATTTGGCAGCTTTTTATGCGCTACTTTATCAAAGCGAAGGTATGGAATTTTTAGCATTGCTAAGCAACGTTTCCGAAGTACTAATCAAATTTATATTAACGAAGTTGTAGATGCAGAAAATCGGGAAAACCTTACGTTAAAAATTTTTATCGAGAGTTTATGTAAATTTTATTGGCTCTGTTCAAGTTACAGATATGCAAGACTACATAAATGCGCTTTACGGTTATGTAAACAAAGAGAAGAAGGTCTCAAGAAGCTAATATAAGATCTGAAAATTTAAAAAGGCACTGAAGATGCTAGAATTATATTTTCAGAATTGCGACAGCTCTATTTCTCGCCTTTTAAACTTTTATCAACTTTACATTGTATTTCTATTTTCCATATTATTACTTTACATTTTTTTTTATTTTCCAAAGAATTCATGGCCACGAACTTTTACATTTTCTAGAAACACGAAAAGAAAAACTTTTGACTTACGTGCGAATTATTCTTTTAATCTCTTTTGTTTTTAGATCCTGTAACTTTTTTTGGTGATCGTCTACCACTACCACCATCTTTTGTTTTCAAGAAATTAACTTTTTTTATGAAATCTATATAACTATAACATGAAAGTTTGAGATTAAAAATACGAAATGTATTGAATTTTATCTATTCCATTGTGTCTCTGGCTTCATACATCTTTAAATCATTTTTCATTTTTAAATTTATGGAAGAAAAGGTGCTCTTCCATTTTTAATCATTTAGTTTTGGAAACTCAGTTTGCAACGTCAACTAGAATATTTAATAGGTTTGATTTCTACTGAATAATTTTACCTACTATATCACATTTTCTCGGTATATACAGGATATTAAATTCTGACATTCCCAGCTATTATAAAATTCTGCTCTACTCAAAAATAAGAAAACCACAAAAAGAGGTTTATCTGGCAAATTGGTGGGTTTTAGAACACTAATTTTGCTTGGGATTTTGTTTTCTGCTTGTTGGGTTAGTCTAATTTTGACGACCCTGTATGGTGGTTTTTCTTTTATAGTTACATTTAAACAGCAAAAATCAAAGTCTACTTCTGTAAAAGCAAGAAATCAAATGTTTCTTTTGCAATCACCCTTACTGCTAAAACATACGAAGCACATCGACATAAAATAAAACACCATACGGTATACAACTTAAAGAGATTTTCTTCAGTATTAAAATAAAACAAAAGAAGATGCTTGAATCGAGATTATAAATTCGTCAACACTTCAAATACTATGAAATAATCTAAACTGATTATTACTGTTACAAATAAACGATATTAATGCTCATGTATCGAGCTTTTTCCCTAGATACTCACGCGACTTTTATAGAAACACCTACTAACTCCAAAACATTAAAAGAACTGGAAAATTTGGACTGTTAAATCTACTAAAAATGTTCAGAGCTCTCTGCTGGTTGACAATGACAATCCTACTCTTAAATATACCAAAAGAGTCACTTTGAAACAGCTCCATAGAGGATATAATTTCTGGTCTCAAAACCGTTTCCATTATCCTCACATTTAACTTGACTCACAAAGTCAAAGTGGCAATATATAGCGTCTCATTTCAATTATATAATTATACGGAATCCAGTAAGATGTTTTCAATGTGGAGTTTTTGGCCACACAAACAAGATGTGATTTTCTAGAATATCCTGAGTGTCTATGTTCTGAATCTCCGATATGACACACATCTTTATATGAATATACAGTCTACAAAAAAAAAACGAAAAATTGAACGTTTACAGACAATAGAAAAGTTGAGTTATAGTGACATAACCTCAGGCAGCTCTAAAGCTACACCAAGTTCTCCCTTAGATATCCAAAAGCTTCTTGCAACCATATTGCCCGACATCACCAAAATAGTCTTGCATTACTTGACACCCAACAGACCCAGTGGCTATTCCAGTTTTTCCCGAGCCCCACCCAAGAACGTTCTATCCCAGTAAACCCTACACACTAAAATCAAATAATACATCTTCTGATCACTGCAACACTTTTGGGAATTCCTTCCCACAGTTACATCACAAATAAGTGTATTTCAAACGAGTCCGTTTTCTACCAGAAGCTCTTTACCAACAACTATCTCTTCGAATACATCAGATGGGACTCAAACTCTTCTTCCCAAATATAGTGTTTGTGTTTCTATGTCTGATTTAACTGTTTTCAAAGACGAATCTCCTCGGACTAGTCAGCAATGAATGTATGAAATCAGTAGCAATGTCTACAAAGGAAAAGGGTTGGCCAAAAAGGAAGCCACGTTCACAAACACGTTCCACTTCAAAGTAAATCATTTTTTGCTCTTGTAAACAATGATTCGTACAATTGTACAATGAAATAAACTGGATGTATTAGTCACGTAATACATTTTCTTTTGTATCTGTCTAGGAAACTAAATTTCGCTCGGTTATTCTCATTGGTGAAGAGACGTCACCACAGGTGAAAGATCTCACGTTGGTGTTGCTAATTTAATAAGAACACCAACTCCATTTGTCGAGATACCTTTACAAACTAACCTTCAAGCAGTTGTTGTTCAAGTTTCTCAGCCGATAACCTTTTTGTTATAGACTAATTACTTCCGCCACTTATACTGCTGGGTGATTACAATACCCATAACCTTATATGAAACTCGTTACGCGCAGATAAACAAGGCCATTTAGCTGAAGGATTCCTTTGGGAACTAGAGGATTTCTATGACAGCGGCCATTTTTTAATCAGACTTCTATTTTGAGTCTCAATATACGTTGCTATGAGGCTTTGTGTTATAGATACAAGAAGGTGATGTGCCACAATCAATATCGGATTAAGGGCGGTTCAATGGAGCATTTCCTCAGCGAGCTGCCAGGGAGCCATTCTGTATGAAGAATAATTCTGTGCGAGCTTGTGAAGAGATTCCTGCCCAAACCATAACTGACCCACCGCCAAATGGAAGTCGCTCGTCAATACAAACTGGAGCATACTCACAGATAACATTTCTCCGAAAACTAATGACTCAGCGCCTACTAGTACAATGATTTACAATTTGCAAACATAAGCTTAGAACATGACAATTTCAAAGTGACTTAAATGTTTTGCTCGCCAGTGTATAGTAATAAGAAAATATTTGTATTGCTTGTCGAAAGAAATTTGAAAGAAAATGCAAGGAAAAGAAGAAGAACTCTTGCATTGATCGTTATAGGCTATACACCTTTTCAGGCATAGAGAGAAGAATTTTAATTTGGACTAGAGAACACAGTTCCCTGCCGACTTTACCGCCTACACGAAGTGCAAAAGCATCACCTTATTAACAAATCTCTAATTGGTCATTATTTGAAAAAACTGTCAATAAAGTTGGTGTTTCAATATAGCTGTGTTACAAATTCAATTATTTGATCTATCTCACAAAGTCCTGAATCAATTCTTAAACGACACTGAACATTTGAGCGGAAGTTCTAATTTTTTTAATAAAAACAATAATGTGTAGACTATATTGTGGTAAACAATATCTGGCAAAAAGTATTAGCGGAGCGCAAGGAATCATTAATATATGTAACGAACAAAGGTGGACTGACCCCTGAGAAATTCCAGGTCCATTATTTTCAATGTCAGAATATCTATCATCTACTAAAGCCACTTGCCTTCTCTTAATAAATCAAATTCGAAAGGCTCTTAGTTCTTTTCTACGTATGCCTTAAAATTCTAGTTTGACCACTAAAAACCGATGAGAAACACAGTTGAAGGCTTTAGACAGATCACACAAAGCAGCTAATGTAGATTTTGCTTTCTCGAAATTCTCAACTATGTTCATCACCTTGGCAGCAATTAAGTTTTACGAGCTTGTTATGGTCTCGTTTTGAAGAATCCGAGATTAACAGCTAATCATAGGTTTTGTACGAAAAAAAGCAAAAAATGATTTTAAGTCGTTTTAACTAATAAGGAAATGGCGAGTCGAAAAACTTTTCAGTTTCATACTCTTTCTTTCTCTCTTCACGGCAGTTTATTTATAATGCTTATGATTCTATGTTAATCGTCTTAAATAAGAAACAACTGTGGCTAAGTTAGTCTAGTGCAAAGACTACTGAGCAAACGGTCTGGATTCGATTTCTAGTCAGAATTTACATTGGACTTTTACAATCGCTACCATAAATAGAGCTGTATTAGGACACTTCTGGTGGTTCGCAGTTCGCCTCAAACTGAAGGCTACAAATACAATACAATACAATACAATACAAATGCAAGAGAGAAAGCATCAGCGTCCTGTAAAGTACATGGTACTTGACGAAGAGAGTTTTTGGACAAAACCAATAAAACATCAAAGCATTTCTGCAGGTTTTGACAGATTTTGACAGATTTTTGTTATAGTTCGGGGCTTAGAGCTGCAGTCAGAAAAAATACTTGGAAGGTTTTTACTAGTTCTATACGCAGATCAGAATTAGTACAACTTTGAATATTATACCAAGTGTATAGATTCAAAACATCTTAAAAATTAAAGTGTACATAATTTTGGAATTCCTGAAAGGTTAAACATGAGAAGTGGTTTTTTGGTACTATTAATTGAAACAACGCTAGATATACAATGTAGAGTGATCAACCTACAATCGACAATCAATCAGTGTTGATTAAGGCATTAACAGTAAGGTATTATTTCTTTCCTATAGTTTTTACAGATGCTTACATTGGAACAGCAGAGCTTTACCTTCAATAAATCATAAATGAAATCGTGATAGGTTAAGCATCATATACAGTTTTTTTGAGATTTTTCACTTTTGATACTACAATGTATGAAAAACAAAACTTTCATAACTTACGTACGAGCTCTAAATCTGGACTTCAGAAAAATTAGAGTAGAAGAATATCTTCTTGATATTAAATCGATCTAAGTTGGCAGTGCTGATGCTAGTGGACTAACCCAAAAGTCTCATTGAATATGGTTTATCAATGTAATGACCAGAAAATGCTTTTAATATCTTTAAAATAGACAATCAAATCAAATTTTGCTTTCTTGTATGCTCTAATGCATGAAACTCAAAAAATCTCAGTTATAATTCTGATCACACACTGTGTGGAAGATTCTATTTATTTCGTTTTTATGCAATTTTATTAAGAAGTGTACATCTATTTTAGCATCTTAAATATATTATACCTACTTGTATAGCTGTAAGAAAATACACAGTTCTTCTTACGGTGATAAATCAGGCATTTCAATGGTTCGATAGAAGATTCTAGGCAGATTTTAGCATACGTATCTAAGATTGTATTTGATAATTGCCAAATAGGCTTTTTTCTGTGCTTTAATGCATGAAACTTTAGGTATTTGTTATAATTCTGATTACACATTGTAGGTGAATTTTTATTTATTTTGTTTTCATACAATTTTATTAACAAGTATACATTTATTTTAGTATCATTGATTGTATAATCAAATATGACAATGAACCTACGGACTAAAAATTAAAATATGTACATATTGATCACCATTTCGATTTTGTGCGATCTCTTACTAGAGGAAAATAATCTTGAGCTTCTTACATATTTATAACTGTAAAACAATAAACGGTTCATTCTTCCTTATGGTGTTAAATTAGGTATTTCCACGGTTCGATAGAAGATAATAGGCAGATTTTAGTATACGTTTCCAAGATTGTATTTGATCATTTTCGTTTTGTTTGAAATTTACTTTTTTCTGTGCTCTAATGCATGAAACTTTAGATCTCTGTTATAATTCTGATTACACATTCTACATGAATTTTTTTTTTATCAACAAGTAAACATTTATTTTAGTATCAATAAATGTAATCAAATATGCTGACAGTGAATCTACGGACAAAAATTAAAATATGTAAATATTGATTACCGTTTCGATTTTGTGCGATCTCTTAATAGAGAAAGAATCTTGAACTCTTGGAAGAGCCAAAAGAGCATAAAAGATAATTGTGGTTTAAGCTTGAATGAATTTTAAAAAATCAAAACAGAATTTAATAATGAATTAGAATGAACATTACAGCTCCTGGAAGTAATGTTGCAAAGAAATTATGTATATGAAAAATATAATTCTCCAATCATTTTTCTATTCTTGATTTTATAAAATAATAAAAGTAGCTGAAAGAGTAAATTTTACTGAAAGACATTTTGTGTTAAATCAAAGTTCAACGCTTTGTAGACGATAAAATTACTTTAAAATTATTCCATTAGCATTTCTTAAGGACAAATGATAAAAGGACGCAGAATAAGACGTTATTCAAGAGAGTGAATGCAATTTCTGACCAAGTCTGCATCATAGAGATAGCGGAATAATTAAGATAAAATAGGATCACGCAATTTGGGGTTTGCCCACGTAGATAATATCTGCAGTTAAGTTGGCGTCTTTTGTTTGCTAAAAGTTTTGATTAAGTTCTGCATGGGTATTGTGACGAGACCTCGGAAATGCAATTGTTTGCCAAGAAGATACATTTCGAAGACAGTTACAGACGCTTTTAAATTAGACCTATCTGCCTTGAACGTATGGCTCTTGCTGGATCTAGCAATAACATTACTTATCCGTATTTCTCAGACGGAAACTAGAGTCAAAACACAAAGCTAGTGCATAAGTTTTATTTTTTTAAAACGTATATTTTACGTAGCAAAACGGTTTAAAATTATATTTCATTTAGAAGCTAGGGAGTTTTAGTTTTATATAAATAATGACAAAATTCCAACCATACCTTTTTCATCAAAAATATAGGTTGAGTAAATATTTATTGATACAACATTTCTTAAATGAAATTTATTTGTCGTGTATAATGACAACGCAACAATCACAAGTGATGTATATCTATCTAATGCAGAATTGCGAAATTTCAAGCAGCTTTCGTTTTCCCTTTCTTATATAAAACCTGTTTACTTTGAAGCAGTACTAAGGTGAATTTTCTTACTTAAATTACAAAATCGATACGGCAATATTATAAAATTGTTATTTCTTTCTGAGAGATTTTTAGATACGAGTGTATCTATAAAAAATAAAATAAAATCTGAAAGTTTTTATTTCTGTCCCCTTTATTTCTACTAGGAAATTTAATAAACTCATCCAAATACCATTACCGGAGAGGTGACTTGCAAAATGAGGGTAAAAGTAGCGGAAAAGCAAATAATAACCTTAGATTCCCTTCATGAAATAAACAGAAAATCAATGAACAGATTCCCTTTGGAATTTATATTTTTCCCTGAAAATAATAATTTTCTCTATTTTCAAGTTTAATACTTGTTACGGAAATGAAATTAAAAGGAATTTTAAAGGTTAGATTATAATATAGAAGAAACTTTAGGTCGAGGAAATTGGGCACTCAAGAAAGCATGTTAAGGTAAAATTACAACTAACTGGTTATAAACGAAGTTAGTTCTCAATTTAGAGAAAATTGCAAATAAATAGCTAATCACGGAACTAAAGGTACCTAAATTTCCAACTACAAAGATATAACGAACAATAATATAGACTAGTAAATTGTAACTCATTTGTGTAGCAGCTGTATCAAACGTAAAAGCTCATTATTTGAATGAACCCTAATGCTTCAAATAATTTGTATTCTCAAGGGCGGTACCGCCAGTATTGTGTGCTTGCATGCTTTCCTTACTAAAGCTAAGACGTCCTTATGCCTGTGGATGTGTAGATAAGAAGTAATCGTCAGCAGTTGCTTTCACATTTAGCTGCATCTGAATTTCTGTCATTTACATTCAATATCAATTTTTGTTTAGTTTCTTACCCTATTATATCTGGATGTGTAAAGAACTAAATATAATAATCTGATAATAAAAGTGAGGGTGGAGATACTAAGTTTGTCCTGATAATAAGCTCGTCTAGACGCAACCATCAGTCGGAGACAAGATGAAACAAACAAGTCAACAAAGTATAAAACGAAAACTAACATAGCGTCATGCCCCATGTTCACCAAAATTACACGGAAAAGTCCATCAAAAGCAACCAATGCGCTTTCCATACAAAGTGCAGGGATTATTAAATTAAAGAGACAAAGTCACTTAACTTTCATAAATGAATAATAAATCGAGGTGTAAATTTATAGTCAAACTCGTGGGGCTTTCTAAATAATGCTTATAAAGACTTCCCTGCAAGATGGAGAAGGGGGTTATTCCATTATGCATTGTTAACAAAAGATCAATTCGCTTTCATTGTGTAGATGTTCGTGCCATTTGTACATTAATTGTAATATATATTCCACCCCTCTGAGATGTTAATTCATTACTATTTGTGAGATCTAAAATTATGTTAGTTTAACTTTTGTTTACTATAAACTCCAGTCTGATGAAGTGAGGCAATTTACTAAATTAATTAAAACTCCTTCGATAGCTACTAATAAAAGTTACATAAATTAAAGTAATTGAATGAGCTTCTCTTCAAGATGTTAACAAACGGTAGGGTCCTAGAGTAATATCGCTCAAGTGATTTTTTTCGTAAGTGCCGAATAATGATACAACTTAAAAATTAAATTTCAATTAGTGTCACACTAATTATTAGCACGAAATAAACTAATTATTAAATTCTCTTTAAAGAAAAACAATTATTAACACATTTGCAACTTAAGCATGAAAGCCCATTTTAGGGCATGAACACACTAACCGCTGTTTGATTACGAGTGTAGGGCAGTGCTTTGATATTACTGTAGCGTCTCAAAACCACATAGCCGTTTTTTAAGACATGACCTTCATTTACTTCTACTTATTAAGAATTTGTTGAACAATGTAACTAAATCATTAAGGTTTTTGAGGATTTCTGAGCCAGTTAACACTTTACAATAGTTATAGAAACAAAAGTATTTATGGAGGTTGAAACTCAACTCAGTATTAAACTCCATATTAAGAAAATACTGCCTTTGATTTCTTGTTGCTCAAGGTAAATTTTACAATAAGATGGTGCTTACTATATTAGAATTTCAGTAACTTTCTAAGTTCATTTTTGTGGAGACTGAGTCAACAACACTACAGATTTATTCAGTATAGACCAGGATAATGCGATCCCAAATATAGCACAACCTATTTTTTAATTCCAAATCGTATCTCTATGTAGCATTGCAATCACTCTTGGTGCTTTTCAAAGATATAGTGTTTTTGTTATAGCGATCTTACAGTCTCAAAAAAACGATTCTTGTTCTTTGACTCTCCGTTCCTATCCGGATAGGAAATGAATTGACTAAGGAAAACGACTTGCTTTCGGATAGACTTTATAATTCACAAATCACTTAAGCATGTAGAGTGTAATTCTGTAATTGAAAGACAATACTTAACTTAACTCTTACAATTCGTACTAACCAACATAGTCAACTTGAATTAGTTTCTGTGTGGAGTTAGATTCAGACGAATTCGGTCTACTATAACAAACTTTAATTTTTTTTGTGTCGATCGTTTTCTCTTGCGTTGACAAGTTCTCAGAAGAAAGTCCTTCGACTTCCGTGCAAATATCTTGCAAGATGCTTGTCAACCATTTCAGTTTTCATGAGCAAACTGGTAGCTATTCATCGGCAAATAGTTGAAAATATTGAATCAGCTGATTTGTAACAGCTATTGCAATTTGTGGGATGGTCTCTACTTCAGAATTTAGCCCATTACGATTTTGCAACGTTGGTATTATTTAAGAACGAGGCCTGTTTTAACAAGAGTAAGACTTTTGATAACCAAAACAGTCTCGTGTAAAGCTATAAGAATCAACACTCAAGGTTGCTAGAAGACGTACCTCTCATTGTAAGAAGAGATTTCCTATTTCTTGGTCAGCACGTTCACCCAAATTAAGGACACATCAAGAATCCTCGAGAAGGACTTACCCTGAAAAAGAACACCTTTTATGAAGTTTAAAACAATCTAGCAATTTCTCAAAGAGCAAGACAGTCAATGATCTTTATTTTATTTTAATAAACAGAAAGTTTTATTAATACTTTTCAAACGTAGAACCTTAAAGGAGGCGACGGAGACCATGAGTGTATTAAGAAACATTATGTAGCACTACTCAAAATTTGTCGCAAAGCAAAAACAACTGTAAGCAATTTCCCAGCATAAACGTTATCTATAAAGATGTTTTTGTCACATTAGTGTGTGACCGGCCTTAAGCAGAAAGGTAAGTGTAAACCTCTAACCACTTAGTAATGTTGGATCGTATAATGTAAAACTGAATGCTCATAATTCGTGTCATTTTACAAAGGTAGTTAGGCTTCAAAACAATTAATTTGAATATCTTAGAAACTAATATGTGTAATACACTTTAACGCATAGCAAATGTTAACCTTTATGTAATATAATATGTACCAAAATTTTGGACGCCTACGTTTCTCTCAGCGATTATTTTTTAATTAATTTTGCCTAAGATTTTGAATGTTTATCATAAGAGTGCAACTTTAGTAATTTATACCAGCTGTAATATTTGATCTAATCTGATTTGATTTAGATTGACAATACGATTTTCTTAACTTGCCAATTTACTTAACAATAAATTAGGATAAGTGCTCAAAAATACGTCCGGCAGTGCTAGTATTAAAGTAGGAATTACACCGATTAAATTTCAGATTTAAAGAGAGAAGGATGTAGCAAAATAACAAGTATAAGCAAGAAAATTTGTTACATTCTGTCAGTTTTTGAATCCAAACTCAATCTACCAGTAAAAGAAATCTCGGAATAACTAAAGATTTTAGAACTTAATTAGTACGATAGTAATGTATACGTGCAATATTCAGATGCAGTCTACTGTTTTTGTGATAAAACAACTATTTTTCTTTGACACCCTGTATCTTGGAAACAGTGCACTTTGAGATACAAATTCATCTAGCTCTTTTAATCCTTATGGCCCCAAGGATACGCCTTTAATGTTCAAGCACATCCTGTATATGTAATTCTACTGCAGCGGCGTTTGATTAGTTTTGCCCCAAAACTGATATCATGAGTTTGTACTTGACACATATTAACAAACTAACACGCATAATGAGAAATCTGAACATCCAACTAATCGACGTTATCAATACTTCCATCTATAAGGTAACTAGAACTTAATTCATCAAACATGACTGTGCGATGGTTTTTAAAAAATATTTTCAAAATCATTTTTCTCAAGTGATGAAATATCTTATACTTACACGAGTCAAGTATTAAGGTGACATCGCATAAAATAGCAAATTTCGTGAGTGTTTATGTCCTACTGACAAAACATGATATTCTGAGGATTTCATTTCATTTAAGGTCTAGAAACAAATTTCAGTTAAGCATCTTCTGTGTATATTTTAGGATTATCACTTTTACAACCTAGAAAAAAAATCTAAAAGAATTCAAGTCGTCTGTTTTCTAAATGCCTTTCGAATCGACTTTTGTCTCAAGAAATCGTTGCTGTGTGTGTCCTAGCAGATCTTAGCCTTTTGATAACAAACTTTTCTTAGAACCTTACGATTTAGCAAACTTCTAGATTCTAATGTTTCCGTGCATAAAAAAAACTAAATGATAATCATTTGGAGTAGACTTGATATCGCATCTGCCATGTCGAATAACAGTGCAATCGTTTGCCTAGTGGAAGGCTAATTTGACACATAATTCCAACTGCGACTTGAAACACTAACGCCATTTTTAACATTTTTTCTTTGAAAAACTTCAAGGCTTTTTTTAATAATACCAAACACTGCAATAACTTAAAAAGATACAAGAAGGTGGCCCAGTTTAAAACTCGACCTTTTGCAAACCGGAATTTTGTATTTCTGAGATTATTTCCTGTTAGAATCTTTTCTGGTCAGTATACCCTTTCAAGTCAATTTTCTGCCATGGGTTTCTGCAAAGCAATACTGCCAAACTTTCAGTTGGATCAGGTTAAGTCGGATCTAGCTATCTAGAGCTCTAGAAGATTATACGTAAAAAAGTCGCTGATGTTCAAAAATCAATCTCTACACTTTTCTGTAAATCGGAAGTTTGACCAGGGACCTTTGAATCCATACCATAGATCAATTTAACGTGTGACAATTATTTGCTTTGCCAGTGGTGATTCTTTGTATAAAGCAAACGTTCGTTAATAATTTTCTCTTTTGAGCTTCTCTCCACTAAACACTTGCCTGTACAAAAGATAATCGTTTCGCTCTACTTTTAGATTTCTTGATTGAACTAGTAATTTCTTTATTAAGTGCGTCTTTGGCTCACATGAGCTTTAATACAATGCAAAAACACCTCTATTCCCTTTTCTAGCAGGCTCAAAGCTAGTTTATAATTAAATTATGACTGAAAATCTGAAATTATCCTCAGGAATTTTTTTTGTTCAGTGTTGTCGTCTCCTCACTTAAGTGCCATATTGTATTGAACACACCTTTTGAAGCATCTCCTGTAGTGCATCTCTAACTTTCCTATCGCTGTAAGTATTAACCACTGTTATTGTCTATCTTAGATACATCAGTATAAATATCCATACAATAATCGATCCCTAGGAACCGTTGTACGTCAGAGTCATAATTCAGTTTGTCTTTCACCGCAGGATGAGGTAATTTATTTTAGAAGAAACTGTTTAACATCCCGACCATAACCCATAGAGACTAATGTTAACTCCTCTTCACTCAAATTGCCCTCAACACTTGTAACTGGATTCTCCAAGCCTTCTCATATACGGTTTTAGCGGTATGCGCCACTTTTAGTGTCTTGGTCTTTACATATATATAGTGATCTACCCAAAAGAGACCTCTGACCACAATCGGCCAAATACTATCCCCATCTCTCTTAGGCGTTCAGGTTATTTTCACCTTTTTCCAGCATATCATCAGGTAATATACGGCTATTATATATCGTTATCACCTTCTCATCTGTTGTTCTCCAGAATTGGATATTATCCATAGCAGGAACCTTCTCGTCCCTCATATTTTCTATTATATGACCTAGCTCTTCCTTCGAGACTGCGGTTCTTCTCTGTACATGTATACCTAAATCTCCCTATCTTGTCTTATTTGTTGCTGTTCCTCATTATCATTTCTTTTATCAAACGGGAAATGCTTACATATTTAACAATACAGTAAGGGTCTCTACATTAATGGACCGAGTCCAATCCGTTCGATGTACGGTAGCCAAAATTCTGTTTCTATTCTTGTTCAATATAATCTTATAGTATAAGGGATTTTAACCCTTAATACCTTAATTCTGCTCTTGTACCCCCTTCTTATAATTATATACACTTCTCTGTCTCTATTTCTAAATTCTCTTCTCTGCACTCTTTTTTAGCTTTTTATTGCTCTGTTCACCTTTCTTCTAGCTTCCTTAATTCTGCATTCCACCGAGAAGTCTTCTTGGAGCATAACCTTCTTTTCTTTTAGAGATAGTCCAATCGCTCTTTGCACTTGCTCGTTTACAATTTCAGCAAAATGATTTCAGTTACCTTTTTTAAATGCCTACTTTTCGACCATATTTTCTATGTTTGAAGCGATATATCCATGGTCACATATAGTTTCTTCCTCTCCACTCTCCATTTTGCACTTTCTAGGTCAGAACTAATTGTAATATCGAGCTTTCTTCATTTGCTTTCTCAAAGGTAGGTAAACTAAATCGATTGTTAACTACGTATAAACCTTGATTAAAAACAATATGTAACACACGCTCGCCAATAATATTAGTTACTTCTCGTCTCCCTAAACACGCCTTATTCTTTGTTTTAAGGTCACTCGCAAATAAACAATTATTTCCCCGGCAGCTCATGTTGATAAAATTGAGTTAATATTTCCTGTTGGAGAAACATATGTGTTAAAGATGACAAATTCCACTTGCCTATCTCAATGTTAACTGTGACCATATTGCCTGTATTATTTAAATAACAAACTGATTCATAATTAATCCTGAACTGCTTAATATTATACTGGACAATAGTCCATAGACAGGTTCTGTTCCTGATTCCGGTTCTTCTGCATTTAACGATGGTTGACCCACATTCACGCGCTTTGTGTCTATCTCAGCAACTTCTTTACAGTGTTTGTCTAAGCGACCATAAACTTAAAACATCTCACTACATTTTTGGCTTTGACAACTTTTTCCTTAACTAAATCCAAACTCAGATCTCCCATTTTTATGATTCTGGTAAATCCAATTTTTCTTCCACTGGTTTTGTTACAAATTTGAATTCGTTTTGACCAGCCCCGTATTGTCGTATCTCTGAATTTTGTTGCATAATCATGGAAATGTTGACTATATCTCCCACCTCAGATTTTTCTCTATTTCCTTCCAGTTTCTTCATCAGCTTACCCTTCTGTTTTTCACTCTGACATTCTATTATCATTTTCTGGTTCAAGTTCCTGAAAACCGTAAATGATCCTTACATTTCCCTTAACTGGGCATTTTCTTTTAACTTTTGTTTTGTTTCTTTTAAAATATTTGGTTCTTTAACATAACCATCGTTGCATACTTGGTGGGTTTTTGCTGCAATGACTATCGACCCAGCGTAGCATCAGTGACTATTTTTGCTCCGGAGGACCGCTACTTTTCCTAGTACAGCTTCCGCATACACACTCTTTACTTTCTCCAGGTTTTTGTTTCTTGACTGATTCTAACTCTGCTTTATTAATTCGAAATTGATACTTTAAATTCTCAGTCTTCCTTGTCGCCACGTTGTTTTCTATCTCTTTTTTTCCTTAATAGACAACCCATCTCACATAATCTTCTGTTTAATTCACCTTGCTTATCAAGAAGGCTGCTGCCACCTGCATAATGTTATCTAGCTTGTCTGTGTAAGTGTAAGTGAGTTTTACTATTGTGTTCTTGCGTGGTCGATTTCCTTATTGTCTCTGTAGCTCAAAGAGTTTTCAGTTTCATTAATGTGCTGAATATACATTGTAAGACTGGGGTCTTCACTATTCACTTGATGTAACTTCCATGCAGCCTAACTTTAATTGCAAAGCTGCATGCACCAATAGTTTCACTATATAACTAGACTAACTGAACTTTTGTGCAAAACTTTCTAAGTTCAGGTTTTGTACTGAACCGTATAAAACAATACGCAATGAACGTAAACAAACACTCCAGTGCTTCACCCCTAAAGTAAAAGTGTTTTAAAACTTAATATCCCTGACCCAGTAAGGTTATGTATTAAGCAATATTTCATTATCATGGCATCTATAGCTTTTAACTGATGTTTACACCTGCCGAAGAGAAGAATCTTGTGTATAACTAGAAACTTCGCAGCCCGTTGTCTGATGCTGTGATCCTAGGGTATTTTAATTGTAGGTGTATATGAGTCATTTCAAGTCAAATCATCAGATACCATAGGCTTTCACGTCTCAGATTTTTTTCTAATTTCTGTCACGTGTAGATACGTATAAGACTAAATTTTTTTCAGGTTTTCAGATCTCTCGATTTTTATTACAAATATTACTTAGGTTTGTTAGTTTGTAGTTAATATTATCGTATGAAACGTTTTATACGTTATGTATTACGTTACGATTGTATCATCTAGCTTTTACCTGATCTTCACACCTATCGAAAACAAGAATCTTGGGCGTACAACTAGAAATGTTGCAAGTCCTCATTTGGATGCTGCGACCCGAAGACATTTTAATCGCAGGTTTTTTCTATTCTAATTTTCTTAAAATATATTTCCAAAGTAATAATCAGTGTATAATAAATATTATGTGAAATTTTTTTATGGGTTATGTATCAGTCACAATCCTCTCGGGGACATTTTTAAGCAGAAAGATTCTACAGTCTAGCTTTTATCTGAATCTTCACCTACCGAAGACAAGAATCTTGCGTGTACAACTAGAATTCTATAGTTCGTTGTTGAATGCTGTAATACAAAAGTATTTTAATTATAGGTTTATTAGTACTCTTATTAAGAGTGAATGCATTTTTTACTGTTGATGTGATGTTGTAGTGCCTTTACCAAAGTCAAGATTAATAAAATAGTGGCTCACCGCTAATGTTTAATGTATTAGATCATTAAACATTAAGACGGTAACGTTAGTTACTTAATTAAATATATTTTTATTAAATTGTAAATGTAAATGTAAATCAGAATATCCTTCTCAAGCCATAATTCTATCAATTGCATACATTTATATAGTCTGCATCGTATAATTAGTAACACTCCTACAAATTTTTTGTTCAAAGTAGAGAACGCTAATAACCGGAAGGTTTGATGCGCTTTATAAAAGAGAAAAATATTAAGAGGAAGCTATTATTACGTACATTAACATGCAAATATAGTACAGCAGAACAAATTGCAAATTACACCAACAATAAGAATGTTTTTACACAACCTGTAAATATATGTTTATGTGCATATTATTTTGATATTTTATAGTTAATAAATAATTACGTACTAATTTTAAGATTCTAACGCGTCTAGAAGTATTCTTCAAAGTGACTTAAATTGCTAATAAACACTTAAGATAAGCTTGAAAACTTTTCCATGTATTGTTACTAGAAGGAACACGATGCTATATTGCTGAAAGTTCGTGATTCTTATTCAAGTAGCTAAAAGCTAAAAATTCTTCCAATGGACATTTTTAAGTTAATGCATTTTGCTTTCTTACATTTTCCTTCTGTATAACATAAATTCAGAAGTTGGAAGATCTTTTAAAATTTCTTTACTTTCTCCGGAATGTATTCATACATTTAACTAAAAAAAGGAAGTATGGTGAGGACGTTTCTTGAAAATGAAAATTTTGGTGGAGAATAAAATGCGTACTAACCCGTAAATCAAATTAAGCTTATATATCTAGCGAATCGGACGGTACAGTTGCGGATTCGTAGGGATCCTGAGAACAATAGCTTTTTGAATTTAGGGGAGTTTTTTATACTTTAAATTTTTATTCAAATCGAATAACCAATTAAATTCTTTAACTTAACAATTAACGTTAGTTTCTTTGTCTGAGGAAGTTAAATAAACTCTTTTGTAATACGGAATAAAGAAATATCTGGAAAAAGCGTGGGACGTTATTATCACAAGCTAGGCAAAAATCTGCGTTATTTTCGTCTGAAAACTTCCAACTCAAACTCAAGTACCCATACTTTTAAATTCAATAGAAAAGAGATATCGCCTCTTTAACCTAACGATTCCACCGAGTAGTCGAGTGTTTTATTTGTGAACTACGAGATGGTCTGAGATATTTTCTCTAAATTTAACAGAACTGTATCATCTTTGTTTATGTTATCTCTGAGAAGCTTAGCAAAATTCAAGCTTAATTGCGAGCCAGACTAAAAACGAGTGTACAAGATAGAGGCTATGATAAAACAAACTCGTTCAATACATAAACACAGATGTAGACTGAAAAATGAAAAACAGAATGTCGTGATGAAAATATAAACCAGAGGTATTTTGACAAAAAATAGTTCCACATTTTATTACTAGCATTACTGTACATTAAAATTTTTAATTTACTTTTCTTTTAATAGCCTTAAATCGATTTTAATAAAATAAATGAAATAGTTTTCGCTTTGTTTCATGAAACAGTGTTATTTCACGGAAAGCATGAAAAATGGCAAAATATTAAAAACTCGGATTTGATATTCAGTTTGCCAATTAATAATTAATTAACTGAAAAACGAAATTGATCTCTCTCCATTCGTTCGATGAAATTAATTTAGAGGCAACAAAAATGATTCGTTTTCTGTTTGTATAACAGATCCAAAAGAATAAAACAAAAACTTTTGAATATTTCTAAAGCACTGTTTCATTTCTAATCATTTATCTTAATAAATCTATCAATTCGGGTGTGTTTGAATATTATACGGGGTGTCCTACAACTTTGCTCTTGGTGCTTTATGATTTTATTACTGGAAACAAACAAATGTTACGAAGGACAGTTACGCTAATTGATTGTTTGCTCTATTTAAAGTAGTTTTCGACTATACAGGTCGTCTCAGCTTGACTACTAATTGCCGTCTTCTTTCGACAATCATCAAACCGGTCACACACTTCAGTAATTGTCTGATCTCGCTTTTAGAATTTGTAGAAATACATAAACCCTGTAGCAAAACAAATCAGGGCATTGACTAATTTTTGAATCAACTACATGAAGATTGCTATAACAAACTTCAAAACGTCCATAGACACCCAGTTATCACGCTACTTTTTGAAAACACATGAGTTTCTATATATTTTCTAGCTAACAGTGCAAAGTATTCAATAAAAAAAGGATTTAGATGACCGTCTACCATAGTTCAAAAATGGTCAAGATTTAGTATACTGGGTATGGATAGTATGGATAACTTTTTTATTATTATAGTTAGAGCTTTGGTTAAATGGGCATGTTGTGCAATTTTGCATGCTGATTCAGATTACCGATCTGGAAATGGAAAATTATAGTAAAGATGATGAAAAAGATAAAAAAGAAAACCCAGAAAAAAAGAAGGTTAAGAAAAAGTATCCTGTTGGAATTGATTTGGATGAAAGGATTAAGAAGAGAGAAAAGCGGGCAAGGAGCAGTTACTGCTTAAAAGAGATAGATTTAAAAATTTTACAAACGGAGATGATGAAAATGCGAATATGGGTCTATTAGCAAATAAATACAAGAAAAAAGATGATAAGATTGATAACATGATATTGATCAAGAACAAAATAAAAATAAAAATAAAATGGCAACCAAAGGCAAATAAGAAAAAGAAAAAGCATAATGAAAAGCAATGAATGAATAAATGAGAGGATGTTGTGTCTAAACAAGATAAGAAGAAGAAAAATATTTTGAAGTTTTAAATGATAACAAGACTGATAATAGCAAATTAAAATGAATGTAGTAGAAGCACCATCAGAACTGAGATGCACAGAGAACAAATTAGAAAATATTTAACTAAGAAAACAAAAGTGACAAAACTCTAATAAATAAAGAAGAAAAAGTAGAAATTAAACAATAAAAAAAAGAAAGAAAGAAAAGTCATTTAACGTTTTTTAAAAATTTTTGGAAATTCTTTGGGGTCCATACCATTGCAATCCGTACCCCGCTCTTTATGTTGAGTCACTGAATCAGAGATATGCAAGAAAAGACATCGCTCTTGATGTGCTTGGATGTTCCCATTATTATAGAGAAAAAATTTTATTAGAGTTGGTTTTGGCAATTTTTCACAATCTACACTCGAGTAGAACAACACCCCTCCGTCGACATCTTTAGAAAATACAGTCGCGACCTCTCTTGACAGACTCTTATGGATGGAAATTCGACCATTATAGATGGGAATATTGCTTGTTGGTCCACAAAGACCAACCAGCTTACTTCTCATTTTTCCGTTATATTTTTTTTTGTTCAGATGTTTGAGATTTTTTCAGCGTCGCCGATAGAAATGAAAACAATGTGTTTTGGTAGTTTTTTTTTAAATAAAGTCCCTCCCAGATCCACACTTATAAAACCGAATTCAACTCTGGTAGCTTAGAATCTTAGCAGTAAAGTTTTTCCAAACTGTCCCCTCCCCTTATCTATCGGTTAGGGGAAGTAACGATGAGATCCTTGGTGGATTCAAGTGGGATCGTACATTTATCCAAAAATCATCAAAGTCACATGTCAAGTCTAGAAAACGGGTGTAGCCAAAAGAGGCCATTTTTGGACTTTTGCTGCGCTCGCTCTGCGTGGTTCAGAAGTTGACTTAGACAAGTTTTGTTAAGTTTCGATTCTCTATTAAAAGGAGAAAAATTAAAAATTACAAAGAGGGATGACATCTGTACCCTCCAAACTCAAGTGTTTCGTATTGACTGATTTATCGAAAAAAATTATTTTTGAAGTGCATGAAACTCTCAGGTTAAATGGAAAAAGTTTTGCATATTTTTATAGTTCTCCGAACAAAATGAATCATTCTCTGTATAATTTTGAAAACCTACCCTTCAAGGTAGAAAACATCTTCAATTAGTTTTTGCTTGCTCATCTTCAGCCAAGAATGAAAATTTAAAAATGATGAAGGAAATTGCTGTTTCGGTATTCACCACTAAGGAAAACCTTAGCGCAAGCTAATGAACTATAGTGACCATCTAGTTATCATTATTATAAATTGCCATCTTGAGCGATTTATTCTTTGAATGTTATTGACAGTGCGTGTTAAATATTTTCATATGTCCAACTACATTTAGTGCATAGAAATCCGAGCGTTTGCGATGAAATAAAGTTTATTTGAAAACGTTTTAGATGTAAAGAGTGCGGTATGAGAAATGCCACAAACACGCAAAACTTTTTTATGCTTTTTAAAAATTTACAAAATACTGTGTGCATTGAAAAGTAAGATTTACTTTCTTGTAGGTGGAAGTTATTAAGTGTTCAGACCTTTGTACAACTTTTGATTTTTTCCCTTGAGACGTAGGTGCTTTAATAAACATACTTTTAAAGTTTACAGGTGTTTTAAGTCTGTCTGGATACTTTGGGGTACTTTTAATGGTTGTTTTAAATTCTTTTGGGGTTTATGTCATCTTTATTTTAAATAATCATTTCGGGAAAATTAAAATGACGTTTAAAATTTTTAAAACTATGAAATATTTATAGAAAGAATAAAATTTCCGCTTGAGAGAATAAAAGAAGAAAGTTTTCGTTTCAATTTTCATTTCTTCCAACTCGGTTCGGATTCCTAAAATATTTAACTGGCATTTTTGTTGTTTCAACGCACCAGCGTTGAAACATTAGTAACATGTGTTGGAATTGTTCCCTAAAGATTCTTATCAGAAAACAAAAAAAAATTATTAATGAAATTACACTCGTGATCATGATCAGGACTTTTTGATTAGAGCAGGTATCCTCTGTATATAAAATTTTATGTAATTACGACTAGTGCAAGATTACTTTTAAATTAAAGTTTCTTGTGAAAATTAAAATTTAAAAATTTAAGTAATTTGGTAACTCTGTCTAATTATTGTACCAATTATTGTTTCAATTATATAAAGAAGCTTCTAGGCAAACATAATTTTTAGATTGTTGTTTGTTATTTACATACTTAATTTGACACTATTTTAACACGATTCCATTTCCAAGAATATACCTGTTTTTGATTTAAAACTACAACCCAAAATAAGTTCGTATCAAGCTTATCCCAGTTCAAAAATATTAACCTACGCTTCGAGTGATTAGGGAGCTATACCGGGGGTAGTTTTAAGCATAGGACTTTTCAAGCCGGATTGGTCCTTGATGAGAAACCTGATAAATACACTTCCGATACCATACTTAACATAAATCGCACATTGGCATAAAGTTCCTTTACTGTTTATCAAGATGTAACTAGAATGGTAGCGGTAATTATGCCCATCGATGGTCAAAAAATAGAATTTGCAATAGTGCTTGGATTGGAGCCTTGCTGTAAGCCTCGAGTGTCTTCATCTGCAGTCGTCAGACCATTCTATAAGAACAAGTCTGACCGTAGTATTCAAGGAAGAAAGCAATATCCAAAGCTCATCATCCCAAACACACACCGTACAATATATACATTCACTAACAATTTAATTTAGTTTTATTTTAAGTATGAAGAGAGCAAAGAGATAAAACAATAAGTACTCAAGTCCCTTAGCAGCAAGCTCAATAAGTCGAAAAGCTGGACCATGGACGACGTCATCCTAGCAGACTATCATAAAGAGAGACAAAAGCAAAAATGAAGAAAGTTACTGAAAAAAGGGACTAAAAGAGAATGAAGCAATCACCTCTATGGGACCATCCCCAAGGAGCCCTTAAGAACCGCTAAAACGGACATCCTGGCAGCGGCCCAAATTAAGAGGCTCAAAATCTAGAAGAACTAGAACAGCAACTTCAAGAGCTGTTAGGAAGGCTAACAATACTGAGCTATCCTCTCATCAAAAGCACTAAACAACCAACAACAGAGAAAGACATTTCAGATAAAAGGTTAGTCAAGAAACAAAAAGGTAAAAATACGTCAGCACCAGCTAGAAGGCAGCGTTGAAGACAAACAGTAAACTAGCTCCCAGGATCCACCGATCAAACAGAAAAACCAAGCTGTTGTTAAGACCGATATGGAAATACTTATGAACTCAGGTCTGGTTAAGCCAGGACGGTCTTTTCCACCGTTCAACACGACACTTCTTGGCAGTGGCTTTTGGGATTCTAATTTAAAAGTCAAGTGCTTAACCTGGGAAGATTACAACAAATGCTATCACTGCAAGATGGTTCTCTTGAAGCAGAGGTCCTGAAAAGCGGCATCTTATCTTCATGGTCGGTGTCAGCCTTATTACTCTTGCTCTTTTTTGGCCAGAGGATCAAAACTAGTAAGGGAAAGTAATTAAAGCACTTTTTATTAACAAGTTAATGTGAAATGTTGTTTTTGCATTTACATACCGTGTGTGAAGTTTCAAACCCGTACATAGGACAATGCATGGGGATTTAGATTTTTGTTAATTCCCGCTCCCCAAATGAACCTACAGGGAAAGTAATGGCATCAATCAATAGGATAGAAGAAGAAACGCTCAGAATTAGCAAAATAATTTAATAATGCAATAACTCCTACGGCATTAGTACGAGCTGTCGTGGATTTGACTAGCAGAATACAAAAGCAGTAAAATGCGTCATTAAAATTTTATTAAGTGACATTTGCTTAAGATAATGATTGGACTAATTTATTTGGACATTTGGAAAAAATATCTGTTCTAACAATACCAATTCAAGTCAGATTGAAAGGGAACTTCTACCCTATCGATTTATACCATTATCTCCCATGTGGTTCATTTGAGGAGCAGGAATTACAAAAATCTGAATCCCCAAGCATTGTCCTATGTACGAGTTTGAAACTCCACACTCGGTAGATAAGCTTCTGCGCAAACATAATGTTTTATACTTTTACAAGTGTGATTTATTGTTTGTTATTTGCACGCTCTTAGCAACCAGCTTCAGACGTTTATGGGAGCCAAGCTGTCTGAGTATCTCAACAACTGCTGCAGGACGACGCCCCTAAGGGAGCAGTTTTCGTTTGGCTGTTCGACACTGCTCACCATTTCTCACAGCGATAGGCGCGGGAGGATCAACGCTCCAGACATGATTTGGTCCTCGGTTCCCCGCCGTGCGCAGTTCCATCCCGAACTTGTTATGACAAAAACTTCCACTTATACATCTTCTTGACATTCATCACCATCTCAAAAAGATGTCCGCGTGCTGGCTGATCATTGCATTTATTATCATCACTGGAGCCAGTTTGGCACCTCGACTGGAGATCTGGGTACGGTCTTTGAGCTGCCTCTTCGTCCACCTCCGTCGTAACCTGGGTCGGGGAACCTAGAAAAGTCCGAAGATCTACCACAGAGGTTTGGTTGGATGACAATATCATGAAGAGGAGTGTCATCTATAACTACCGAGTGCAGCTCTTGCGCTCTCCTTGAGTCTCGTCTCGAGACCGATCGATCTCTGAATTCCACAGCCACACTGGTTTCATACCACCTCCTATATGGACCTTCCATCATATCACCATTGCGCATTCTTGTGTTTGTAGTTCTCAGTCATTCCCCTTCTAAATTTATCATTGATGACGGAAGGGGAAAGCAGTTGACTACCTTTGGAGGTTTTTAAACATGCATTTGTTTGTTTCGCAAAGCACAAATATATAAAATAGTATTTTACAGAGATTTCATGAATAATTGTTATTTAAGAATCATTGTTACTTGGCCGTGATACTATCACAATATACAGGGCGCTTCAGGAATGAAGATGAAAATGATTACAGAGTGTCTTCCTTAATTAGAAATATAAAAGACGTCCCTATAAACAACTGGCTAGAAATTCAACGGTTAGAAGATTCAACGTGATAAAATTTGTTCTTTTCCAAAAACAAGTGGTATCAGATTTTCGATTTTAAATTCGTTTTTTGATGGTTGACAGGCCAACTATGATTTGCATTTAGAAAATTTAAATTCTTCTAACTCAAAAATCACTGCCTTTATTATCTAAGCAGAAGAATCTTTGCCTGTGACAATAAAATGTCGCTGAATTTTATTTTCTTGACAGACTAGGATCGCCATGCAAACTTCATTGCTATATGTCTATCAGCAATATTAATGAAAAATCGTGCCCCACTCAAATTTGATTTATTTGAAGAGATATTGCAAAAGTTCTTGATACTTACTATAAAGAAAAACAAAGTAATAGAAAGAAATAAATCAAATTTGTACATTGTAACCACAATTAGTTTATTAATAAATTGTAAATATTGAGAAAATTCAAAAAAACTTCAAAGTGGGGAGTCAGAACTTTTTACTCGGATACTAGTAACAGTCAAAATACATTGATTGCGAATTTAGAACTTCTTATAGTTACACGATCTTGTAATATAATGAATAATATCTTTAAAATTAAACAGAGACGCGTTAGAGAAAATTTAAATAGAAAACTGTTATAAATTTCTAACAGAATTACGTAAAAGTTTTCCCGGTAAATAACGTTATTTTATTAACTCAAAACTAATTTCTTTTATCAGAAGATATTCTCAGAACAATTTTCGAGCGTTGTGTATTATTTTATGTTTTCAGATTTCCCGTTTAGGGAAATATTTCCGGAAATTTCTTCAAATCTACATGGAGTTTTGTATGCCATTACAGATGTTTTCCATACATAAATATGAATAAATAAATAAAGCGACGCATATGGTAATTTCACATAATTATTGTTCATTAATTCTGTAAATTGATTAATTTGAAAATGTAAATAGTTCACGTAATTAATTTTTAATCTTTCAGTTACCAAACAGTATAAAATAAACTCGGCAATCATAAAATACAAATGCATGTTATGTACAAATCCGATAATTAGTAGTGCAAATTTACAGTTAAGGTTTACGGGTTATGAAAATGTTAATTTAAACCACGATTTAAAACCGCAGTTGTCAGTGGTAAATTAGCGGGTGTTAGTGATGTAGCAAAGCAGTAAAAAGCGTAATAAAAATAGCAGCAATCGTTTGACAGGACGTTTGTAGAATGAATCCCATAAAAAAGGCAGCAGCAATGTGTAATGGAGTATTATTATGTAATTATATCTGGTGGTGAATACGCTTCATTGGATGCTAGGTTTACGTATATAGTACCAATAAACTGCACATAGGGTTGTCGTGCAAACTTGCAGAAGTTTCACCCTACACAGGTATGATGTTTTACATGCAATTAGCGACACAAAAGGAATTACACGCCATTCATGTCATGCATCAGCTGTCTATGCTTCTTCCGGTCTATTAATTAAAGCTCCCTCTATTAATTTATTTTAAATAAGCCATTTAGAAGTAGTACTAAATTAGAATAATTCTTCTAATAAAAACCTCCATTAACTTCTCTCTATGTGATTCCTTAATTGGTGGGTTCTAGTTAAACTCGTGTTATGTAATATATAAGGATGACCAGTTAAAAATAATAGATTATTAGTCCGCTACCCAAGTACAAAGGCTAAACATTTTATCGGTCATCGAATTTCCTTAAAAGGAAGATATTTCGGCGCTCGAATAAATGATGAATGTGTACTAGAAGATGGATGTTTTAAAACCGAAGCTTTCATCAATGTTCCTCTTCTAAAAGATTTTTGTAATAAATTTTCTGTTGAAGTAGAGATATTAAAAAGTGGTATTCTTTCAAAATTATAAAACTTTTCATTCAATTCATCTAAATCTATTCTAATGAGAAACTTAATTTTTCGACGTAAAAATAATCTATTTTCAGGTAGTAGAAATGCGTACAAGAATCATTACTATAACCAATAACTTCATTTACTTTAAAATAATTAATTGATAAATTAATAAAAAAATAATATTCAAACTGTGAAAAATAATACCTAACAGCTTTTAGATATCAGATGAATACATAACAGATACGTCTACGTTAGAAGTTACTAAATTTTCAGACTAAATTTGACAGCAAACAAATGAGCATTGTGATCCTTGCTAGAATGCAACATTCATTTTTACAGCCTGTCTAGAGGACTGATTTTTTCTGATCTCTTAATACAATTAAACGTACATCCCTGAAAATAATCTTGAACGTAACTTAGCTATAATTTACTGACCGTCGTTTAATAAAATTCAAACGTCAATAATTCCAAAGATAAAAAACTTAATCTAAGTTTTCCTAAGAAAGGCTTAACCTGAAACATAAATAACCAAACAAACACAATAATACAATATAGTCCTAATTGTCACAAATTCTTTAATTAAGAATTTAGAATTTTAATCAAATAGATCTAGTTAGTTTATATACTGCTGTGTCCTACAAAGGAAAGCTATGTCTAGGAGTAGACTATGTTATGTGACATCCACATTTGTGTGATCTAGTTTTGACTTAAATAAAATGTTTTCAATCGAAATGCAATTTATGGAGTTCTAGCTTCAAATTCTATACATCTTTACGAAAAACTATTGAAAATGTTTCTTTTAGAATATTTCAGAAGGTACAGAATTAATACAGAGGCGAATTAAAAAAAACGCAGTAGCTGTGTTTGACGGCAAATCAGCTCTAATAGGTTATGCCAGAACTCAGATCCAGATAATATTCCAAAAAGTCCTGTATGGTATACAAATAATGATATTTCGATCCGCAAAACTGTTTCCTTCTTATCATCTAAGACGGTCCAAAGATGTCTTTTTCAGATTTTCTTTATTTAACCCAATGCAAAATAAAACAGGGGCATCAATAATGTACAAAAGCAGTTTTCAAACCTTCTCCAACAAACGAGAGATGATAGTAAAAGAGTAAACACTACCTAAGAATCAGCATATTGGTCTGCATTAATCGCCGTTTTAAAATATGAAACCTTTTCTTATATAACAAGCTTCGGCTTACTTTGACGATGCATAATAATTAAGTGTATCAAGAAGAATAACATGGAGGTGTGCCTACCTTAGTCTAGATGAAGGATTTTTGAATGCATTCCAAAAAATTTTATTGAGACGCGTGTAAGACTTGAAATCTACACTAGTGATATAACTTTTGTCATTTTTGCACTAGTTTTGGTTTTTATTTTGTTTCTGTTTGATACCATAGTTGATCGTGTTATCTGCTGGTATAAACCATTTTGTTTCAGAAATAATGCGGATACAAACGTTACGAACCTTTCTGACAACTGACTTTTATGGTGATATCACGTCCCGTTCCAAAAATACAGGGCCAAACGCTTTAGCTTTGCTTTTAAAAAAGCGGAGAGAGAAAACAAAACTAATCAAATAAAACTCGCACTGAGCTCTTAAGATGGAGCGATGTAGTTAGTCTAATTCAAGTATAGATTTTTATTATCTGAGGGTCTATTTCAGAACATTCCAATAAGTGCACATATCCATTTTATCCTTCTAATTCTTTTTGATCTTCAGCTATGAATTGTTTTTGTCCAAATTCGAAAACGGGCAAGATTTATTTTAGCAGTGATTATCCATAGAATGGCTACAGAAATAAGTATCTCAAATCACGTTTTGATATTTCCCAAAAACTTCCACTTTACCTCAAACTCAACTGAGGCGAGCTTGAAACAATATTGAGAGATTCCCGAAATTAGGAATTATTTGGTTTTGGGCAGGGAAGTGAAGAAAGTGACGGTGTATGGTCTATATTGCACCCTTGCTCAAGAACCATTTTCGGTCTATTCGAAGCTGATACTGATATTAAGTTTCCTATTTTTTTGTGAGGGAGGTCGGTTTTAGATATTCTAGTTTTGCGCTTAAAATAATGTCTCTTCCACTTTGGGCATTAAAGTCCAAGTAATTTTGCCGATCATGTCAAATTGGTCTGATAGTTTTTCAGATCCAAAACATGACTACGACCGAAAAAGGCATTTTTAGTTCATTACTCGTTTTTCGTCCCTGTATAGTTTTTAATAGAAGCCTCTATCAATAAGAAATCGTTAGCAAATACATTTTGATTCCGCTGGGTCTCATTATACTAATATTGAGCTTCAAATACTTGAGCATTTCCATTTTGGGCATTGAAGTCCAAATAATTTTGCTGACCATGTCGCCCCATGAATAAAAAAGGCGATGTATATCGTACGCGTTTTTCGTCCATATGTAGTTTTTAACAAAATCCTCTGACAATAAGAAATCGTCAGGAAATACATTTTGATTTGTAGACAATACTAATATTGAGCTTCCGAATTTTTTATGGTGTAGATTGTAGTATTGTTTTTATTATGGAACCAAACGCAACTGAGGCCAACTAAAAACAATGTCCAGGATTTTCAGTTATTTAAACTCTTTGATTCTGAACATTAAAGGAAATTTGTCTGACCTGTATCGCCCTCCTTGTAGGGTGAAGGAGATGAAAAGAACGTTAACAAATATACATATTTATATCCCGCTAAGTCTGGCACAGTTCAAATATGTACTCTCAGGATCATATTAGAACACATCAGCAGGCCGGGCCAAGAGGTTTGTGCCAATTCTATAGATTTTAGTCTTTCGACTCTATATCAAGAGGAAATATGTAGAAAATCTTAGAGTGCTACGGGCTGCCCGGAAAATACATTAAAACCATCAAACTGATGTATGAACGCGCAGGAAAGCTATCAGAAGTTACCAACAAAACACCGATGCAAAGGAAGACAGAGAAGTAGGGCGAAAAATAAAGAAGATGAAAAAATCGTTAAAAAATATATTAATATCCCGCTGGGTCTCGAAGGTGATACTGATATTGAGTTTCCTAATTTTTATCTTCAGTTTTTTGGATTAAACTTCTGCATGGGAAAATAATAAGCTTATTATGCAAGTATATATGAATAATAATGAAATGGGAATAAGCTTGGAATGACGAGCCAATACTTGAGATGCACGTAGTCTAGCTATCCGTTTATAATCAACAAAACTTTGTTTCAAGGCATCATTTAAATTTGACAACACAGAGTTTTGAGTATTGTTCGTCCAATGCAAAGCAACACTTTAGTATAAATCATGAAGTTGATCTTGCCTTGTTTCTACTGTAACTGAAACTATTACTACAATCGTGAGAAATACTCCAAGGAATAGATTGAGACTATTAGTCTTAAGAAGGACTGAGTGTTTGATTATTAAGGGATAAGATGAAATTTATGAAGTGGTTGATTTTGTGAATTTATAGCAAGAGATGGAAACATTTTTGAAACAAAAAAGCAAAAGAAAAATAGCAAGGTATTTTTGTACACACATCATGATAATGGCCTTTTGAAGTCCTAACTGCAGTTTTGAGTCGTCTCTCTTACAGTACCAACTACATCTCTAAAAGTCAAAAAGAAAAATCAAGCTACCATCTTATGAATTCATCAATGTTAAATAACGTAAGCACGTTCCTGATTGTAGTGAGCTGTAAAATCTATAAACGAAAACATCGCTTTTCTCAAATTTAATTTTGTTTTGAAGTTTAGTTCTTTATATAAGTTTTTGATATACTTACATACTTTTTACGTGTCAAAGTTTATCAAAACTGAATTAACGGATTTTTGAATACAAAACGATTGCCCATGGAGGTTTCTTTTAAAAAAATATTTTTGTTTTTATAAAATTTTAAAAGTTAATCTTTATGTTATTTTGAACAATAAATAATAAACAGGCATTCGATAAAAATAAAATAAATATATCCATATACAAATTAAACTTTTTATATTAGCGTATTAGCGCACTTTAGTTAAAACGTCTCTTCATTATAAAAAAAGATGACTTTCAAGTTCTATAAAATCAAATAGTTATTATTATTCATTATTAGTAAATCAAACAGCATGAAAAATTTTCTTTTGAATGAACAACAATAGAAAATACAACTAATTTAAGTTTACAGTTGAATTTCTAGGAACAACGATATAGCTATTACTGCTCTACCAATTATGGGTTACGCCTTATGTATATAATAGCTATAAGTCCATTGTTGTAAGGAAACTTTTGGCACTTATAAAGTTAAAGCGATACAAATGTCTGAACTCGTTAAGACAATGGGATTGTGTTTTTACAGAATTGTTACAGGTAGGTATGTTGAGATGCTGAGATTATCTTTAGATTAAATTCAACTAGTAATCTTTGTTTATTAATATTTAATTAAAGTTTAAAATTTAATAATTAACAAACTTCTTGAAACTTTCGTTTTCTATTTAATAATTTAGATCATCAATCTATTTATAGACACAATAAAACTCAAATTTAAATTAATTACTTTTTGATCTATAAGACCGTTCCTTAGCCTAAAAATAGCAACTTCTAAACTAGGCGCGCACGTCTTCATAAAATATTAAATATTTCTTGATGCAAGATATTCAAATGATCAGTTTCAGTGTCCTACGTATAAAAATAGTTTTGACATTTTTTTGCTCCCGATTCAATCCATAACACCAATGGTGTCCAAACTAACCATTTTGGTATTAGTTAATTGCTTTAAAGAATTTTCCCAAACTTCTAGAACCGCCCTGGTGTTTACACAATGGATTTTTCGTATTTTAATTATAATTAAATGAGATTTTATTATACAAGGTAATCGCACAAGTCTCGAACGCGTTTACATATACAGTTTTTTGCACAATCTTGTCACTGGATTCATTTCTGCAATTCGTGGAGACTTAAATATCGCAAAAGCAGGAATATTTAGCAACACAGTCTTATATCTCCTAGAGAGACTATTCTCATTTGCACTAAGTAGTCTAATAGGTCTCAATTTTCAGCTTCATAATGAAAAATACTCCAAATTGATTTAGTATTTTAGTGAAAAGTTATTTTCAGTTCTGTGTTTAAGCATCAATCAAAATTTAAAACCCTGTAATATAAAAACACAAAAAAAAATAGAAACCTAAAAATCTAGATTTTCAATTACCTTAAAAGGTACATAGTAGATGAGCCACATTTGAAAAATCAAACAATGGGAGATAAAATTCCTGAGTTTGCTTGATATAAAATGACTCATATATACAAATTCCTTATCACATCAGAAAATTTTGTAGCATCAGCTACATTATTTTTATGTATGTTGCCCATTCGCAATAAAATTTAACTAACTGCTACGTATTATCTGTAACATAATGTAACTAAATTACACGTCTTTTGCACCATTTGTTATATATTAACCGAGATAAATAAAATTATATTGGTTACATTAAAACATTTGATTTACTTCAAAGCGGGGAATATGTTAGAATCAGATATATTCAGTTTTCGTTCTTCGTAAAAGCGAGAAAACAAAATAATATTGTTAAAACCCTACACAGACATAAATTTTTAAAAAAATCACATTTCTTCCAACATAAATCACCACTGACTTTTCTTTTCCTTTTACGATTCTTGCCATTAGGCAAATTTGCAGTGGTATTTGCTGTTTCAGATTTTAGCAAATAGAAAGAGATAATTAATAAAATTACTCAAAAGGCGCATTTATAACATTAATTTGATAGAGATGTCCAAAGTAAATATGTGCCTTTCCAGTAGCGTATATTATTCTCATCTTTATTTGCATACCGTTGCAAATTTGTTTTATTGCCAAATGAAATTTTAATTTAAACGTTAGGTTTTCCGTAAATTTGAATTGAAATATTTCAAATATTACAAATTAACACTCTTCTTTATTAATAAGATATAGTGTTTTGCTTAGTAGCTACTATTAACATAATAAATAAAAAATAAGAAATTGTGTTATACTACGCGATACATTCCAAATACGACAACAATAAAATCGAGCAATTACATAGTTGATTTAGTTTGTTATTTAATATTTAGAATTTTATTTGTTGTAATCAAATTGTTTGTTAAGCAGAATTGAGTGGATTGCCGCTTACGTAAACAAATATATTTTTATAGTACTTTTTAGAATATAAGCCTTCTTATAGTTCACAAATTTTTTTATTTCAAAATGTATAGATCGCGCCTAAAGAAAAGTTTGTTTAGTCACTGATGTAGACTCAAAGCAAACTATCTGGATTATTCTATTACATTGAAATTTTATCTAGAGCACCATCATTTTCTGTATCTGTAGCTAACAATTACTGTCATGATAGAAACGCCGTGAGCAACGTCACTAAGGTTATCCAATGATACCTTGAAACATTTGGTCCTTGTTGCCTGCTTGTCTTGGACAACAGCAGCAGGGCCGGCGTAACTGGTAGGGCGAGCGGGCAGCCAAATTTTTGGGGCGGCCAAAATTTAAAACCAGCAAAAAATTTTAATAATAAAATAATATTACCTTGATTAAAAATATAAATAAAAATTATAAAAAACTGTACACTACAGATAAGCTATGCGGTATAATAATTTATGGAAATTGACTACCAGCAGCCAATAACCGTTGAATTGATTTGCTAAGCGCACTTTTCTCTCTCTTTAAGTAGGTATAACTGGGGAATTATTAGAAGCACCGTAAACTAACATCCTGTAGTAAATACTTTTTTTTATCCTAACATAAATGCAGTGGCGTATCTAAGGTGTGGCAGACAGGGCACGTACACTGGGCGCCAATGGGAAGGAACGCCATTTGGTGCCACCTGCTATGTAGCACCCGTCTTTAACTTGGGCGTAAAAATTCGTAAAGTTAAGTACCTCGGTCTCATGTTCGATTCGATTCCTAATCAGGCACATAGTGAGCAAGTTTCAGAAATAATAAGATATGTGAAAGTCGATTTTAAAAAAAGAAACAGTTTGTATTACAGAATCCTTCCTAGGTTTTATTCAGACAAACCTAAAAGATGCTAAGAACTTAGTTGAGACCATTTTGAACTAGTTAGAGAAGGATAAAATAGACTTCCAGAATTGTCGGTTATAGTGCTACGATAACGCTGCTGTAATGGACACAAAAGTGGTGTTCAGGAAAGAATAAATGAGAAGAACCATCTGGCAGTGTTTGTGAACTGTGATAACCACTCACTCAACTTGGTTGGTGTACACGCAGCCAAACAGGACGCAATAATGGTAACAATTTTTGGAACGATTCAAACTCTCTACGTATTTTTTTTAGTCAACTCAAAACGTCTTAAGTCGGAGTCTATAACAAGATGGAAAGCAAGGGTATAGAAGCTGTGAAGCCCACAAATCAATACCTTGACGATATACTTCAAGTTCTCCAGGTCATGATGGACGGTACACATGAGACTAGTAAACCAAGAAGCGAAGCTAGACAGTTGTACAACCGTATGTTAAGTCACGATTTTTTGACTAGGTTTTTGGGATAAAGTACCCATTCTTATTGAACGGGTTCAAAAGAGACTGCAACATCCGAGCATGGACTTCCATGATGCTGCCTCAGATTTAAAAGCTGTCAGAGATCATTTTTACGATGAAAGAGAAACTTTGGTAACTGAAGCTCTAGAAGTTGGATTTAGACTCTGTCAAAATTGGGATGTTGAAACCGAAAAACGACCAAGACGAAAGAAAAGAATGACTTGTGAAATTTAGTTGGACTCTTCTTGACCTCGACACGCGGAGTGCGTAACTCGGAGGACATGCAGTTAAAAATGATCTGATAAGTGTGCCCAGAATTCGAGGTTCACCATTGGGATCTCGTAAAGGGTAAGAGATACGAAGTCGGTTAAACGATATAAAAAATACATTTTGCATAATACAGACAAGCAAGGTCGTACTTACTTAATTAGAATTTTCAGAGGGAGGAGGTTAAACCTAAACTAGATCTATTAGAGTCTATGGTAACCGAATAAATCTTGCCCAGGAACGGCCAAAACCCTAGCGCCGGCCCTGAACAGCAGACATAGAACTGTAATGTCTAGGAAATAACAGAAAACACCAGGAACCGTTTCAAGAATACAAAACAGATAATAATAATAATAAATGATCTTACTGGGAACTTTTTCTAATAAAAAATAATTTAGAACCAACAAATCACCCTAAACTAAAACACTTATATAAGCTGAAGGTTCACATTTGGTGAAGTATGTGCCTATCCAGTGGACTGGGCAAGAAGAGTTACTGTCACTGTAACTAGATTCCAATGACGTGCACCCTTCAATATGCTAACTCGTCCAGAAAGAATTATACTTAAGCAGTAACATATTTTTTACTTTCTGGTAAATTCTTGACATAATGTATTGTATAACGGTAAATAAGTCAAACTGTTTTTTTTTTGTTCTTGCTCCGTTCAGACACTCCCGAATGAGACGACTATAACATAGTGGATTCCAGAGAATATTAGTCTTTCCGTCTTTCACCTCCACACCAACCAACACGACGTTACAATGCGTAACTACCTTGCACCTATACTTTGGTACAAGACCCTATTCTTCATCCTAATTAACTGCTTTTTGTCCGCTCATCAACATTGTGCATATATACCAGGTACTAAACTTACAAAATCCGATCCAACTAAATATCGCTTTAGGAGAATCTACGATAGCATAAATTCATAAAGAAATCAAAAATATGAAAAATGGAAAGGCAGCCGAGCCAGACCAAATACCAGTAGAACTGATTAAGTCTAACACAGAAACAGTCGCTAAAATCATACATACATACTCAAAATATGAGAAAGAGAAGCTATATTCATGAATACCAATAGAGATCCCCAAAAAAGGTGATCAAAACACGATGCAAGAGTTCAAGATTGATAACTCTAATAACCAGTGAAAGCGACAGTACTTTGAAAGAACCAAGCGCGGTTCGGAAAAAAGAGGTCTTGCACATATCAAATATGTACCCTCGGGATCATATTAAAACAAACCAGCAGGCCGGGCCAAGAGATTTGTGCCAATTCTATAGATTTTAAAGTCTTTCGACTCTATATCAAGAGAAAATATGTGGAAAATCTACGAGCTGCCCGGAAAATACATTAGAATCATCAAACTGATGTATGAACACGCAGGAGAACTATCAGAAGTTACTGCAGTTGGACAGTTATTGATCATTATGGACTAAACCACCGATAACAAAATGGATATAACACCCAACAAAACACCGATGCAAAGGAAGACAGAGAAGTAGGGCTAAAAATAAATGAGAAAAAGACAAAGATTCTTAAAAACAAAAATGAGAATGCTGTAACAATCAAGATTTGGAACAAAGAAATAGAAGAAGTATGACAGACAGAAATGGAGAGGAAAAAAAGAATATCACAAGAAGAATAACAAAAGCACAGCCAAGTTTTAACATGCTGAGAAAGGTTTTGGAAATTGAAGAACATTTAACAACGATCATCCCAAACACGTTAAAAACGTATTGTTATAAGGTGAAGAAACGTGGATTACAAACACAAAAAACATAAAAAGATTGCAAACATACATCAATAAGAATCTTAGACACAGACTCAAAGTTTTCTGGCCAGAAATAACATCAAATCAAAGTCACTGGGAAGTTACAAAAAAAGAATGAGTGAAAATCACTATTAAAAAGAAAAAATGGAAATGGAAACCAAAGGAAAACCTAACCAGACAAGAATTAGATGTTAATGCGCAAGGCACACGAAGAATTGAAAGGCCAAAAGACACTTGCGAAAGCGAGTATATAAAAGAAGTACAAAAACTAGTCTGCACATGGAAAGAAACCAAACACAACCTAACCATCCACCAAACTGCTTATGAAACGTCGCAAGGCGCCTTTTCTCCATATGGGAGCTACAGGTCGAAGAAGTTTCTTACTCCATTTCCACCTTGCATATCCACCACAGATTCCGTACTTCGCCACCATATCAACTAACGCAACGTTACGGTAGCCTTGAATTCCAAACGATACGTAAAAACATTGTACTTGTGAGATTGGTAACAGGCCCTATTCTTTCAGTTAATTTACAGCTTTTTGCTCGCTTCATCAGGTTCTGTCCAGACAATACACTCAGCCAGCAGGCATTCCCAAGGCTCCTTCTTCCTTATTCTCTGAATACTGCTTTTAGGTGCCATAACGCAGTTACACCGAGGCATTGAGAATCCCGTTGTTTGAATGAGGAAGGTTGGAGATTTGGTTCTGAAAAACACAAGACTCGACCAACACATGCCTATCTGGAACTATGGAGTTTCCGATTTTCTCCATCCGTTATCTATGTCGGACTTTCTTTTGATCCATGTTCAGTTGATTTACCATTTTCGTTACTGCTATAGTCAGACTCTGACAAAAAAAGGGACATCTTCAAGAAGATGCTCCGTCTAGACTGCTTCCACCCTTTGGAGAAAAGAGTGCGTCCTCAAGGCCCCACCTCTACAAACTTAACAATTTTGCCAAATTTATCAGCTCACACGTACGAGTCTTCTATTCCCAACCCATTCCGGGGGTCCCAGCACTGTGCACGCTTTCGGGAGGCCCAAATTTAAATTTGTTTTGTGGCTTTTTTTAGTAATTAAAGCAAATGCCAGGACAGCATTGACAATGATAATGAAGAAACAAAAAAGACTGTTTGACCAAATAATTTTAAAACTGTTCTAATCTTGCAATTTAGAGTTTGAATTATAAAGGATTCCTAAATTTCGTTTTGGCATATTTAATAGTAGAATGATAAAACGGGACATCCTGTATACAAAGTTCAATTCAGTTTAAAAAAGAGTAAAAGCACGAGATATTATTAACTACGAGAATTCTACTCGTATAACACACCTTTGCAATTAGGCAAGGTAGAGACCATACATGTTATACAGGGTGATTCAAATTCGAAGTTCAGCGTGGAAATCTCGGTTATTGTAAGAGATAAAGTTAAGCTTTAAATTTGGCGCTTGTGTAAAATTCTATGCTGATAAATAATCTAAAAGGAAATTTGAGCTAACTGTTTCGCTTTTGGTTTTTGACTTTTGTTTTTGAAAAAAGCAGAATGTGACAATTTACGATTTTGCTTGTTCATTGATAAAAGTTTTAAAAATATAATTGCCCATTCTTAAGGTAGTTTCTTACGATTAATAAGGTCTGATTGTCGACGAGGTTAACCGATATTTCGGTTATTTCAAGTTAAAGGTTTCTTAAGGGATAGTTTACGCTGATATTAACAATATAAGTAATGTAATTAATGATACTAAATCTACAACTACACGCAGATCTTTAAAAATTACTCCTTTTAGAGCAATTATCCTTTAAGGACTTGCAGCCAAGCGTTAAACAGAAGATTTGAGAAAACATAACAGTGAGTGTCTTAAAATAAGCGGATTTGATGCATGCACCGTGAAACTTTCTTGAAGGAGCATAAATGCAGTCCCGTTTCCGTTTCTAGCTTCCTGAAATGTATCGGTTTTTCCTCAAATCATAAATTCTCAGATTTTAGATTGTCTTATAGCAAAAAATATAAGCTGGTTACCTCCTAGAAAACGATTTTGAAAGAAATTAACATGTCTTGATAGGATAAATACATAGGTAAAGCTTTTAAGCTCTGCAATACTGTAAGATTTCTAAAAACATATCTATTGAGAAGCATTTTATCTAAAATAAAAAATCAACGCGGTTTTGAAATGCAAATTCATAATATCGATAGAAGACGTTTTTATTTTGAATTGAAAAATGTTTGGTCAGCTTAACGGTGACATTTTAAGAAATAAATATAACAAATGACATGTAAAATTAATCTTGCGACAACCATGACACGAAAAGAACGGACAGCGCAAAAAATACATAACGAAAACATGATAAAATAGGCATGATATGAGAGCCTTAATAAATTTTGTGCCGTCAAGAGCAGAGAATGATATTAAGTACAATATAATTAGATTGTTGTATGTACGCAGGATTAACTTCGAGGTACATTCACCGACTCCACAAGTTAAATCGAGTTATCCTAGCAAAGCAACTACTAATAGCTTAAAATATCTGTCCCGCATAACTAAAAATACGGAGTTATGTATGTCGGTGCCAACATGAATTTCACTGGCTAGTATCTCCCTTCGTTAAAAATTACCACTATTACGGTGAGCACGGTGTAATACAAATCGTACCAGTTTTAAAATCAGATTCACTGACTATCAGTTTTTTATCTTCTAAAAATAACTACGTAAAATATACAAAAATTTCGAGGGAATCGTGGCAATAAAATTTCCTTTATCCTTCCACCACCTCCAGGTTTAGAATAAGACCTACTTTGAATTATTAAGCAGTATTGATGTTTTTCGGCCCCACAAGATGATTTGTAGTACTGCTTTTGAAGAATTCATAACTTGGTCCAGAATCGAATTTTAAGAATAAGCATAACAAAGTTAAGGAAGTTCTAAATCACGAAGATCTACAAAAATGTCCTTAGAGAACGCTCTCTGGGGTGTCACGATTGTTGGAGATAGTTAACCTCATCCCTGATCTTTTCAAGTTTAATATTAAAGGAGAAACTTGATTCTGCATAAGTATTTGACGCTATAGTAAAAAGTTTTGTTTATAATTTCATAAATCTTGAATTTATAATTGTTGAAGAATCTAATGTATTCTTGCAGCAATAAAAAACAAAAATTTTATATATTTTGGGCTATCATAGAAAAACGGGGAAAGATTAATATGAAAGAAATGAAAAAAGCTTAATTCCCAAATGTCAATAAATAACCGACTCCGGTGAGACTCATCTTGAGCGACATCAACTCAGCACATACTTATTGATTACCCAATCAGTGGATTCTCCAATCCGGACAGAAGAATTCGCACGTAGGGGTCGAAGGGATGTTATAAAAACCTTAAAAGGTTTCGGGGAACAACAAAGAGGACAATAAAATTTAATCATGAATCATGAGTGTATATTGAAAGCTCAAATGTAGGACAATCCTTTTCCGGGTTGGCAATTAGTGAAAAAATAAACTGCATGCTGGAAACTTTCCGGGTGAACAAGATCTTTTTTTGTCTAAATTATGACAAATACTAGTATTTGGTTGGAATAAAGTAAACTTAGCATTCTGGTAAAATATGGTTGCACTTACTTTGGGGGTCGTTAATGCTAGGGTTGGGGACGGTGTTGGTTGTTACAGCTGTTTGCAAAACGGGGTGATTATATATGAGAAAACTTATAAGCAGAAGAATGGAAGAATAAATTATTCTACTACAGTATTCCTACACATTGCGGTTTTTGATAAATTAATTTTGTTTCACATGTATACTTTAACATTTTAAAATAATAAAACAAAATAAATTTTTTATCTTTTTTTACGAAAACCTGAATATTTATTTTGATTACGATCATACAATAAACGGCGTTCGAATTTCCTTTTAGTTGCAAATCAATGAATGTAATTACAAGGAAAGAAAACTCCATTTAAAGAAGATAAACTATTAAACCCACCATCTCCTCGTTTTATTTTTGTAATTTAAACAATAAGCGAGGGATGAATGAAACAGTGAATATCCAAAAATAACTGTTTGAAACAATTGGTAGTTTTTGCGTATCCTTCTACTGGACTTTATTTTGTGCTAACCGAAGCAAAGCACTATTCAAGTTAGTTTTTTATCTTCGACCAAAGCAATATCCTCTAAAAAGTCAGACGGAATAATAAACGTTTAAGGTTAGCGTCTGCAACTGTATCCCTCAATAAAACTGCCTACACAAATTTAGTGCTGTATAGCAACCAACAGAATTTAAATGAAATGAAAGAAGTAAAGTTTACAACGTGAACAAATTTTTAATTTTAGATAAAAATCATTCATAATTATAATTAATATTACACAAATTTTTTGTTGCCTTCACATTTCCTATTGTGAAACTTTGATAACCCGAGTATCTTATGAAAGATTAACGAGAAAAAAAATGAAACCCCTTCACATAGCTACAAATACTTGATAATCCTGAACCTTCTCAAGTGGATAGAAAAATAAATAACTACACAAGAATGCTGAGAATTCATTTAGATACATATGTAGGTACTGGTGCGCAATCATGAAGAAGAATTGGCAAGTTACTAAAGAAAAAGAAATAGAAATAGTGATGAATTTCTTAAAACTTTTGTTCAATATTTTTTGATACATAAAAACTTTCCCTTTTTAAACTATCTACATTTATTTTCAAACAATTACAGAGAAGATTACAGCGAACTGGACTTGTTCGTCCTGTGTCTTTTAACCAACTATGTCTTAAAAGCTACCGAAAAACTAAAATTAACCATCTAAACAAAGCTGCCCACTTGCATTTCTGTCCATTGTGCACGCCTATTTTTTCGTCCCTTACACATATGGCATCGATTCCTATAAAGGGCGGCATACATTGCTCAACACTAAGTACCGGAAATTCTTAACTGTCCCTAAGAGAATGTCCGTGCACCCGACGTCACGCTGACACCAACGCCTTTTACAAAAGTTTCAAACGGGCGACACACTGAGATCCCTATTGTTACCAAATGCACAGCATTTTGCACCCGCACCATATAATTGTTTTATAGCAGTTCACATAAACGCGCACATGCCCGATACCGTGAACACAAATCCTAACATGCCCCCCACATTGGAAGGCCGAAGAAGGCTCTTGCAAAACGTTAAACTTGCTACTTAGCGATTGCCTCCCGCTGGGGAAGCAGGCAGAGCTTTGAAAATGAACGCTTGACGTCACCCTGGGCTGTTCGTACGGTCGCTACTTGACAAACTCCATCCTTGCCTGTGTGAAGATGGGTCACCCGACCAAGTTTCCAACATAAGGGCGGCGTGTTGTCATCCTTGATGACGACTATGGCTCCTGATGTTATGCCTGCTTGTTGCGTTTTCCATTTGTTTCTCTGTTGAAGTTCGGAAAGGTACTCTCTTCTCCATCGTTTCCAGAAATGCTGCTGACATTGTTGGATGTGCTGATATCTGGTAAGCCTGCCAACTGGAGTCTCCTTGAAATCTGGATCTGGTACTGCGACAAGTGGACGCCCCACTAGGAAGTGAGCCGGAGTCAAAGGATTTTGGTCGTTGGGATCGTCAGACATAGGGAAAAGAGGACGAGAGTTTA
>VTPC01089756.1:782151-820566 GCA_011009095.1 Ignelater luminosus | reverse complement strand
AAAAGAGGACGAGAGTTTAAAATTGCCTCGACCTGCACAAGCAAGGTATTAAGTTCCTCAAAAGTAAGATGGGCATTGCCCAAGACGTGTTTGAGATGTTTTTTGCTCGACTTAACTGCGGATTCCCACAAGCCCCCGAAATGAGGTGAATAAGGGGGTATGAAGTGCCATTCGATTGCCATTTGCGTAAAGTAATCCAATAGGTCACCACCCCACTGATTCAAAAATTTTCCTAAATGTTTTAACGCTGAATTTGCTGCCACAAATGTAGTGCCGTTGTCAGAAAAAATACGGGCTGGTTTTCCGCGACGCGACACGAATCGCTTTAGCGCCATGATAAACGCGTCTTTCGTCAAATCCGAAATAGGGTCTAGGTGAACCGCCTTTGTGGTAAAGCATATAAAAACTCTCAAATAACATTTATTTATTTTTCCTCCACGCCCCTTACGATCTTTTATTAGAAGTGGAATGGCATAATCAATGCCATACTCGGTTGTAAGCGGGCCTCAGGCAACTGGCCCATTATAACTTGGGCAGGTTTTGAGTTGACTTTGAAGCATGGAACGCATTGCCTAAACACCTTTTTTGCAAGACTGCGACCTAACACTGGCCAAAATCGCTCTCTTATGGACGCCAGCATTTGTTGTGGGCCGGTGTGCAACAAACAAATGTGTACCTCTTCGAAATGGAGGCAAGTTAAGTGGTGCTTAGAGCATAAAATGATCGGATGTTTCTTATCCATTGACATATTGGAGTTTTGAAGACGCCCTCCAACTCTAAGCACGCCCTGCTCGTCTATAAATAGGTTTAAAGATAAAATTTGACTTTTACGGTTACATTCCTGGTTCATATTTAAGGCCCGAATTTCTTGGTAGAATGAGTCACCTTGCGCTACCTTGATTAAAATTTGGAATGCATTATTTATTTCTTTTAACGTCAATGGTCGGACCTGACGTTTTGCAGGTGCGTTTTTGGAGAGACTATTGGTTTTGAATCTCAACATCCATGCTATAACACGCTTTAATCTTTCGAGTTTAGAGAAATCGTTTATTGGGAATGTCTCAGTTTGTTGAGAAACAAACACGTGAGTTCCCTTTCGAATGTCAGGCAATTCGAGATTGCTGATTTCCACGGTTACAGCCGAATTTTTGGACAGCTATTGGAGCCCGTGCCACCATAATTCTAAATTTTGCATTTTACTGGGTCTCACTCCACGCGACAGTAAATCCGCAGGATTATCCCTACTTGGTACGTGATGCTATTTACCCGAACCGGTCAACTGCTGAATCTCAGATACCCTATTGCTCACAAACGTTTTGAATTTATTTGGCGGAAGTTTTAACCAACCTAGCACGATCGTGGAATCTGTCCAAAACACACAGTTGTCAATCCTTACCTTTAGCGATTTGACTACTTTGTCTGTTAATCTGCCTAGGACTGTAGCGCCGGAAAGTTCTAACCGAGGTAATGTGATGGTCTTTAACGGTGCCACCTTTGTCTTGGCGCATAGAAGATTGACAAAGACGTTATCGTGTTGATCTACAACTCTTAAGAAAATACATCCGCCGTATGCTCTTTCGGAAGCGTCGGCGAATCCGTGCAATTCAATGGACTTAGGATCTGCACAAAGTGCATGACGATTTATTCGTAGATCATTCAACACCGGAAGCTCTCGCCTTATGTCGCACCAAGTCGAATGTACTTGGAGCGGCAATCCTTCATCCAAGGATACTTTTTCAAGCCACAAATATTGCATTACTATCTTGGCTCTTATAATGCATGGGTTAACAAGCCGAGAGGATCAAATACTTGCGAAATACTGGAAAGTATTGTGCGTTTATTCACTTTACTTGCAAGTGGCGCCTCACTTATATTGTACCTCAAGGTGTCTGTCGTGGGGCACCACGTTGCGTTTTCGTTTGCACCAAAATCTAAAATGTTTATTGGCGAATTATTCTCGACCATGTATTTTAAGGCTTCGCGATTGTTTGAGTAAAATTTGCGTAACTCAAAGTGACCCTGCTTTAAAATTTCTGAAACACCCTTTGCTATAGACGCGGCTTCTTCCACGGAATCCGAACCACTTAGCATGTCATCAACGTAGAAGTCGTTTTTAATTATTTCGGCTAGTTCTGGGTGTTCATTTGCATTTTCTTCGGCTAATTGAAACAAGCACCGCACTGCCAAAAAGGACGCCGCGGTTGTTCCGTAAGTTACCGTATTGAGTTCAAACGTTTGTAGCGGCTCATGCGGACTCTCGCGCCACAGTATTCTTTGCAAGCACCTTTGCTCCGCTGCTACCTGAACTTGCCTGAACATTTTGGCGACGTCACCCGCTATTACGTAACGATGCTGCCTGAATCTAAGAAGAATGGAGAATAAGTCATTTTGAATGGTCGGCCCGGTCATTTGTAAATTGTTTAGTGAATATCCGGTACTTGATGGAACAGACGCATCGAATACAACTCGCAATTTTGTAGTGAGACTCTCGTTTTTCAGTACGCAATGATGCGGCATATAGTAGCCGGCCTTTTCAAAATTTTGAGTTTCGACTTTGCTCATATGACCTAATGATTGGTATTCTCGTATGAATTCAATATATTGCTCTTTTACTTCCGGTCTATTTTGTAACTTTCTTTCAAGAGATAAGAATCTACGTACTGCTTGAGTGTGCGAATCCCCCAGTTTTTCCAGCGTGTCTTTGAACGGAATCGCAACTATGAACCTTCCGTATTCGGAGAGTGGTTTGGAAGAGGAACACTCCTCTAGTTCCCAAAATCGCGCTAATTGATTTTGGATGTCAAGATTTTGAGTGAAATTACACGATAGTAATGAGTTTTGTGTTTTGCCAATAGAGCCGCATATGACCCATCCCAAACGCGTTTTTTGTAGAATAGGTTTGTTCGGACCGAGATTGATTTGACCTATAGAGATCAAGTTCCAGAATATTTGCGCTCCTATCAGCATGTCTATTTTCGTGACTTAAAGAATGAGGGATCTGCCAGCTTTATATTCTTTGGAATATTAAGTTCAGAAATATTCAACACGATGTTTGGCAAGTTTCCCTTGATTTGGTAAACCACGAAGCACGGTACACTCGCGGAGAAATTATTATGAAGTGACTGAATAATTACTTGGCATTTTGAATCTATGTTCGAAATGGTATTGTTTAAACCAAGAACTGCGATAATTTCCTTGGATGTGGTTAGCTGCAGTTTTTGGCACAAATCCTGTGTAATATAACTTGACTGGGAACCGGAATCTAAGAGAGCGCGTATTGTGTGTGGACTGCGGTGCTTATCTAAAATTTGAACGTATGCGGTTGATAATAGAACGTGCGTTTCAGAGGTGCATGCCGACATTGTTACGTTATTTTTCGGCGCGCTAACGACCTCTTCACATTTTGAACTCGTTTGAGAAACCCCCTGTTCGTTATGTAGTAAGGTGTGATGTTTCCCTTCGCATTTTTTACACGTCCCCCCTCCTACACACTTTACTGCCGTGTCCCGGTCTTAAACAATTAAAGCAAAGTTTTAAATCGCGTAAATTTTCAACCTTTTGTTCGTTGCTTAACTTTAAAAATTGAGGGCAGTTTTGCATATAATGTTCCTTATTGCAAATTCTAGACTTGGTAGTGTTTTGTTTTGCGTTGGTCGCCAAAAACCCTTTTGTGTTGTTTGCACCGTCTTTTCTCGTTTTGGTGCACTTGCAATGGTTCCAACAGGTCCGCGCGTGCCTTTAGGAATGTCTTTAAGTCGTCTAGCGAAGGAACCTCTTTATCTACTTTGTAATTCTCCCATTCCCTCATTGAATTGGAATCTAACTTGGACGAAACTAAATATACAATTAAAGTGTCCCAATTTTCAATTGGTTGGCCTAATTGCTGCAAAGCACGCAAATTTTTACACACCAAATCCATTATTTTTCTCAAACCTTCAGCTGATTCTTTCGTGAGAGCTTCGATTTTAAATAACGCCTTGACGTGATTATGTATTAGCAGTTTCCGATTGTCATAGCGATCAAGCAGCGCGCTCCATGCGACAGAGTAATTTCTCGCGGTGAATTCTAATGATCGTATTACCTGAGACGCACTTCCTTCGATAGCCGCTCGCAAATAGTGAAATTTTTGTATTTCGCTAATACCTTCGTTTTCATGTATGAGGGACTCGTATGTGTCGCGGAATTCCAGCCAATTAGAATAAGATCCATCGAATTTTGGCAACTGGATCATGGATAACTTAATAAAATGGTCCGCTAGCCGATTACTTGTGATACTGCCTTGTTCCGAGGGTATAGGAGGCACCTGAGCCGAAGAAGCTACTAATTGCGCTTCATTGTCTTTTATGATTTTTTTAGCTATTGAAATTTGTGTAAAGAAATTGTTTTCAAATTCTTCCCGCTCATGCAGCTCGTCTCCTACAGCCTCAGAAGCACTTTCGTTTTGACATTGTATTTCATCGAATTCGTCAAGCAACGTTTCGATTTTACTTAATCTTTCTTGTAATTGTATGAAATCTAAATCGGTTATTTCATTCTTCCTGCGCACTTCGCTTACGAATTTCGTGAATGTGGTAAGCTTAGATTTTAAAGTACCCCTTTTTACTTTATCACTACTCATTTTAATTGCTTAATTACAACTATTTATATCTCAGAACAGTGCAATCTACTAAATAACAAAATTAATTTAACATAGTTGTTATACCTGTCTATAACTAAGAAATATTTGATTTAATTGCAGGCAATGAATAATGAATTAAAACTTTAAATAAATGAAAAAGTGTGCAATTTTTTACTATAAAATACAATTCTTTAATAACGCTTTTGAGGTAACTTGTCGATTAAAACGTAACTTGTGCAGGTAAAAACAGTTTCATAAGTACAATGAATTCAACAGGAATTATTTTAAGAAAGGAAAGATAGGATTGCTCACCTTTCAGTGTGGACGTTCGTAATATATTCGCCGCCAATCTCGCTACGAAGATGACCCTCTGGACTCTCTGCGTTGACCCGAAATATTTTTTCACACTTCTTAATGGTGAGAATGCACTAATTGTATTTAATTTCGATTGTTTAATAACCACGCTCTGCTACCAATGATGAATTTCTTAAAACTTTTGTTCGGTATTTTTTGATACATAAAAACTTTCCCTTTTTAAACTATCTACATTTATTTTCAAACAATTACAGAGAAGATTACAGCGAACTGGACTTGTTCGTCCTGTGTCTTTTAACCAACTATATCTTAAAAGGTACTGAAAAACTAAAATTAACCATCTAAACAAAGCTGCCCACTTGCATTTCTGTCCACTGTGCACGCCTATTTTTTCGTCCCTTACACATATGGCATCGATTCCTACAAAGGGCGGCATACATTGCTCAACACTAAGTACCGGAAATTCTTAACTGTCCCTAAGAGAATGTCCGTGCACCCGACGTCACGCCGACACCAACGCCTTTTACAAAAGTTTCAAACGGGCGACACACTGAGATCCCTATTGTTACCAAATGCACAGCATAAAATTGTTTTATAGCAGTTCACATAAACGCGCACATGCCCGATACCGTGAACACAAATCCTAACAAATAGACGAATTGGACAGTATTAAGACCAAACGAAAAATTATAAGAGAAAACCTCAAAGCAGGTATGTGAGAAAACAGCAAAAATAAGAAGAAGGAATAATAAGGATTACTTTGAGCAAAAGGCCCAAGGAGAAAAATGAAATACATTTGATGAGAATCAAGAAAAAACTTAAATTGGCAAAGTAAAGGAATTAACACTGACTAAATCATCAACGGTTTGCTAATGATTTTGTCCTCATCATCAGTACAACAGAATAGCTGAGGCCATGCAGCAAAAACTTCAAAAAGATTTCATACAAATCGGGTTAGAAATGGACTTGAATAGGAGGATATGCAAATAAACATTACCTGAAACTAGGTAAGGAAAATCAAACCTCAGAAAACTCAAGACAAGTGAGACTACGTTCAAAGACATTAGCTGGATTGGGGTTCACTCACAAATTGTAACTTGAGAAATAAAGTATATAAATCATGTATATCATAGGTCCTTATTTATAGTCTAGATACAACCTCTAAACTTCACAGAGAGCTGTGGAGAGCTTAAGGGATTAGTCCCAAATGAAGATGTTTGAAGAAAAATTAAAGTAGCACAACTCCTCAAATAACAATAGCCCTCTATCAGATGGGGCAATAAATCGACAGTGTGATGCTCAAAAGAAGCATAGGCAAACTTCACAAAAGATGACAAGACGATTTCAGAAGGTAACAATCAGAAATAGATGTTAGAGGGGACTGACAAGAGAAAAAAAGAAGTAGCAGTAGTAAAGTTCCTATAAGATCTTATTTTTGGGATTGCTCTAAGAGCACATCAGCTCTTCTTTAACCCAACACAGACATTTAAAAGAAATATTAATGCAGAAATATGAAAAATACGCATAATGCGAAGAATCTTCTTCAACCAAAGAACAAAAACCTTTACAGTTTACGCTTGTTTATGAGTATTTTAAAATGAAGTGACGGAAAGATAAAGAGAGAGCAATACTAAACCGTTAATAAATTCGTCAAATCAGGATTCTAGCATCAACCGATAACTTTGATGCTAAATATTTGTTTTGGATGGGTTCTGCCTGATTTTGTATAGATGTGGATGATCATCCGGCAAACCCTGAAAACGTCTTCCTAATTTTCTTGATCATAATTTATCATTTTGCTATTTTACGATTTGGCAGTGCAAAGAAAAAATATATCAACTACGTCTCCATGGAGAGTCAAGAGAAAACAATTGAGAAAGAAGAAAGAAACAGATGCTGAATTTTTTCCTTCTTTACTCTGTTATAGGTTATCTAGCATAGGAGATCTACGGCCTTTACCAAGCAGCCAAAGCTAGCCACTCATCATCTAAAGTGATCACCGTACAGTCTAGATTGAATTTGTAAATAGAGCAAATGCAATTAGCAACTATTTTTAGGCAGAAGCAATTAAATTCCAAAAGCTTATTCAGAGAACTTTTATATATTGATTATGTGCAACAGGCTTCTTTGAAGAAATTATTAGAAAATCTCTACTAATGCAGAGGATGCAATAAAAGAATGAAGAAATTACCTCTAGCAATATGGAATCTCAGACAGGATTTCAATAAGATAAATCAACCACAGTACATCAAATTCAAAGTCGGAAAGCTGTCTGGTCTAAAGAATCGATTTAATTAGTAATAGTGTTTAACCCTGTATATTCATTTCTTCCTAATAAATTTACATAGTATTCGTTTGTTTTAATTACTGAACTTAACAATCTTTAAATACAAGTAGAAAATAAATCAAATTTTACTTACAATTAGAATTACTTTAAAACTGTTTCAGGATATAAATTTATTTGTTTATTGTAAATAATGGAAAATAGCCTTCAGTTTTTGAATAAAACGAACAATTGTTGCGCCACCGTTTTTCAGCACCGCACCGGCGGCGGCGTCACTATTATCACATTAGATCGTGCAAATTTACAAACACAAAGATCAAACTACAACTTACAAAGTAAAACAGGAAAATTAAATGTAAAATGAGATACAAACAGAAAGCAGATATGAAAACTCGATTTGTTACAAAAGTTGGTAATTCGCGCTTTCAAAAGCAGAACAGTTTAAATAGACAATACTGTTTGCTGTAGAATAATGAACTCAAACAATTTTAACCTTTTTCAATAAAAAATCGTTGTTTTAGGGTGTACACATACAGATAAGTGTATTGAGATAATCATTTTGAATTGTTATTGTTGTCTGCGTGTAAAATTTAAAACTTACATTAGCCTAATCACACATATATTATTCAATAAATCTTCTCGAAATCAATCAAGTCAACTCATTCATTCACTCTTACACTTCACATGAAGTCACTACAGTATTCTTTTACACTGCAAATTTCTACAAGTATGCACTACCGGAATACATTAACGGATGCACCGACAAAACGTGGTCAATGCTTCACTAAACGCATACGTAATGCAGGATGTATATATACCTGATTTATAAAATATCTCATTGGATTAATGCTATCGAGCGATCTTTATTCTCTATCGAAAGCAATTTGAATGAAATAGAAAATTATAGAGAAACTGAATCTGACACTTTAAATAAAACGTTTGTTTTGTAACACTAAAAATTTGCACAAAATATTGTATAACTTTATAAATAGATTGTAATTTAAGTCATATATATAGAGTGGCCATAAAATTCATTTCCTAGAAAATAACTTCTATGTGGAGAAAAATCATTCTTTTAAGGTATCTCGCAGCTTTTAACACCAGCATTTAAACTATGTCGTTATTGTTATCCGACTCTTGACGTCATCAATCCAATTTTTTAAATAACACTTAGGTTCATTAAAGACAGTATTGAACCAAATGTACTATGGATGTCTCAAACACCCTAAAAACCGTCAAGCATAGAAAAAGAGCAAGAAATAAAATTAGAAGATGACAAGCAAACAAATAACCTCTCTAGAAAGAAGATTCGAGAATTTTGATAGTTTTGATAAGACGCAGTCGAATTGTTGGAATCTATAGAGAAAACATAGTACATTAAATGGTATCATGTATGAATTAGAACTATCCAACACTTTTTTTTAAAACAAATGCATTTGGTGTCAACACACAAAAAGACTTAAATCAGTAATAGGCAACATTCATTGCACATCAAGATTCTATAAGTATGTTAATTTCAAACTAAACCTAGAAAGCTTTGAAAACGATTTCGCAAAATATCTCCTCCGGAACAAATTGGATTGGCTGCTAAACATGACGGAAAAAAGCAAACAAAAATTTAAGCAAACAGTTTAATTTAACATTCAAGCTGTAAAATGTGCAAACATATGTTTTGGGTTCAGGGGCCAAGTTTGCCCGCCTCTTACATAAACAGACTAACAATTAGTAATTTAGAAGAAGTTGTCGGAAATTAATTAAATCTGAAGTAAATATAGCCATTGACAAAGTTTATAATTGATGCAAGAAGATACCTGGGGCATAAACAAAAGGACTTGGTTGGAAGCAATCTACTCATACCACAACAAGCGCGGTGCACCCCAAAGAGTATCTGCGCATATTTAATATCTTTGACAATCTTTCTTGATCTCAATAAATGACTAAAAGTAAAATAAGTCAGATATGCAACAAACTTTTTTAATGATATAAGCATTTTAAAGATTAACCCTTTGTGTCCCGATGGGACTTCTACGTCCCACAGGTCTATAGAGACTTGTATTAAGTACTAAAACCCGTAGTGCACTTGAGTCTTGGCAAGACTTTAGAGTTGATGTAGCTGACTGAAAAAGCGGCAACTGAACTGGAAGAGTTCTGTTTGAATAATAATTTTCAGAGAAGAAAGCTCAGATAAAGAAGGAGATGCGGTTTACAACTCAATTATAGATAATAATTTTGAAATTTTTCAACGGTGAGCCATCACCTGCACCTGCCAGTAGTAATACACAAATATTAAAAAATGAACAACCAAGTATTAAGTGGAGAAGATGAAACCGGGCCAGATGAAAACTGAAAGAAACACTAGCATGCAGAGCAGTTAGAAACAACGGATGCGAACTTCCAAAAGATCTCAACGATAAAGATATGAAGAAGGGTGATATGGATTATAGTCTCGAGCGTGAGCATAACATTTTTCAAATGGTCAGACAAGTCGGTTCATCTGTTGTCAGATTTCCATGGCGTCGAAGAGACCACCGTTAAAAGGCAGCAAAAGGATGGGACATACAAGAATGACAACTGCCCTCAAATTATCCTTGATTATAACCGCTACATGAGCTGTGTTGATCGGGCTGCTAGGTTGCGCTAGGCATTGACAGGCGCTCAAAAGAATGGTTACATAGGCTATTTGCTCTTCTAGATATAACTTTTATAAACAGCTACCTTGTTTATTAAAAAATAAACCCAGATGAAAATGTCACCTTTTTAGATTTCAAACGAGGAATTAGTAGGGGTCTGCAAGTATCTCGAAGAAACGTTTCTCTGGGGTAGATCGATTTAGTCCTCGGTCTAACTTAGGAAATAGTCCTGTACCAGCACCAAAACCCAGAAGTATGTACAACTACAACGTGCCCAGTAACGTTAGTTTAGAAAACAGAGGTGCTCATTGGGTAATCTTCACCAAGGAAAGAAAAAGCTCTTCACCCAACTTAATACATTTGCAATCCTGACGGGACTTACAAGTTCCAATCCCCAAAAGTCATATGTTGAAAAGTGTGGTAATTTAAAAAAATAAATTTAAGATAATAAAAGTCAAAATAAGCCAAAATCATTCAAATTTTTCCAAATTTAAAGCTTTTTGATAAGCTGGGACGCAAAGGGTTAAACCAAGCATGTGTGCATATGCAAGGTTAATAGTACTAAAACACTAATGTGGAAGTTTTTATCTTGCTAATCAGTTACTTCTTATTCTTCTTCGGATATAAATCTAATTTTTGATCCCAGGAGGTCACGTTTCATAGGGCCTTGTGTCTCCCAACATTTGGTTCACTCAAGGAGTCTTTCTGTGGTAGACAGGCTGATGCATGGTGTGTTTAATGTCAGCATTGGCTGATTGTATACTAAAGTACGTCTAAAACTTACAATTTGGCATTTTATAATATTGTTAGAAAAGTCCAAAGATTTTGGTAAAGCGCTAGAAATATACAAACTACGTCGTAACAACCGAGATTTTAAAAAATTATTAGATTGAACAAAAAAATCAGTGCGGGTATACGTCGTATAATTATGAGGATAAAACTTAAAAAATGTTTTGACGAACATTACATGTATATGGAGGAGATTTTACTGCATAATTATGTTGAACACAAAAGTAACATGCTCTCTCTTTTTTTTGCGATACATTTTTCCAACCGTACTTGAAAGTCATCAATGGCAACACGTGTCACATTTAAAAATATTTCCTCCGCCGCTCGGATGATGGAATTCTCAAGCTCATCCAAATTCTTATGTGTTTTTGGGCTTGTGCTACACTCCAGTTCTGACCACAACTTGTAATCTAGAGGGTTGTGATTAGGGCTAGAAACAGGCCATTCTTCGTAAATAATAGAGCTTGGGATATTTGCAGAGAATTGAATTCTTTTGGCCTTGTGGGAAAAAACTGAGTCTTGTTGAAAAACCCTTGTTTATTTTTGAAGAGGGTTTGTGATAGAGGTTTAACATGCTTTGCAAGGATTTCCTGGATGTAGTAATTGCCGTTAATCTTCGTCTTCAGGTTGCAAAAGTGACTAGATCCTGACCTTCAATGCGCTTTGGGTTCTCATGACGGTTTTTGCACAGTGAATACTTTTTCATCAGTAAACAAAATTCTTTGAGGATCGTGTCGTGTAACCGTTCGTTCAGGAAATAAACACAACTGCGACTATAAGCATTGAGTTTGAGTCTTTATTAAATATACGGAAAATAGATCTCAAGGATTAATGACTTCTGCAGTACGTACGGTGCGAGGTCTGTCACTTTTCTTTCTGTCCTCATGGGTTTCTTCAAGCTATAAAAAATGAATTTTCTACTTGTACCCTAATTTTTTAACAAACTGGATATTTTGGTTGCCCTCATCCTAGACTCCCATAGGGCTTCCAGTGCACAACACAGCTCTTTTGAAAACTGGAGGCTTCTTTACAAACAGCCAATTGTTTTTTCCCATAATATAGCTGTCAACAAATCAGTAACAAATAAACTTGTAGGCGAGTTCAATGCATGTAGCGATTCAAATCGCTACCACTCAGCTTCTTTCAATGCAAAAGAATCGCTTGATAATAAATTGCCGCTATATTTCAGAGCGGTTGTGGCATGATCTATACAACAATAGTCAGCAAAGTGAAAAATTTCCAATAGAGATTGTAATTCTCTTGGTTTTCCATGGCCTAGTACTATACTAGGCGAGGACAGTGTAGTAAGTCATGGTTTTTCTCCATAGTTTCCTAAACTTTAAACTTACAACTAGAGGATTTGTTAACGTCAACCGTCAGCTTCAGGGTTCTTTCTTTCAGATGAGTGCATATTCATGTTCCACGCAATGACTCACTACAAAAAACTGATATTGATATTTGCGTCTGTGATGCCTCGTTGATGATGGTGTTAGTATGGTTAATAAAAATTAAGTGCAGTTGAATTTTATGTAACACAAAAAATGCGTAGACTCAAAACATAATTGAGCAATACAATACTGTAAAAGATACGTCTAGAATTTGTGTGGTAAACAGGATTTATAGTTTCAGCTGTCTTATGCATCAGGCTTTATAATTAAATGTTATTTGCTTATTGTTCTTGCATGATAGTAAGTCCAGTTGGAGGGTATCACCAAACAGGATTGGCGGCCATTTTTTTACCCTATTGCAACGTAGGTAATTCACAGAAAAGGTAAAAAGATTTCAAGCTGTTAACTTGTAAATAGATCAAAGTACTTCATACATCCGATCATACTGAATATAATGAGTAGCGGTATCTAACAGCTACTAGCTTGAGACAGTTAGAAATAAAAAAATGATTGTGATGGTTGGGTTCTTCGTAACTAGATACGGGCACCTCCGGACAAGCAGAAGCTTTTTAGCTTGCTAATTACTTTTGTTGCTAATAAGTAGTTTGAGGAACTCTATTAAAAATGTTTAAAAAGGTAGGTGGCTGTTATGTTATCATTAGCTAACGTGCAAGTCCATGCATGTTTCTTATTTTGAGGGTTGCAATTTTGTGGTTCTGCATATTTCGTTCAATTCTGATGGTTTTTTTTTATATTGTAATTCGATATATTAGTTTATATCTTTTTTTCTTGCAAAAACAGCTCACGTTAACTGGCTTATAATTAACTAAGAACGTGTAGGTTGTTTTTATGGAAATAAATAAAAGAACAAGGTGTGAAATTACTATTTTAAGTTATTTTTAGAATACCAACAATTATATCTTGGGCTTTTATTTGGAAAAGAAATAAAACTTAGAAATCTAGTCGACAGCGAAGCCGAACACAAATTAATTTAATTAAACTGCAATTTAGGAATAACGCTTCGTCGAAGTTGTTCATTAATCGGAAACTACGTTTGAAATATAATTGAATATAAATCATTTTTCTTCTATCGTAGTAATATGATTTTCCTAGTTCCTAGGAAAGAAGATATCTGCGGTAGAAAATAACTAGGACTTGAGGAAAAATAAATAAAAACCATAAAACCGAGAATTAAAAGAATTCATAACTAAGCCAATAAAAGACTTGTAAGAAATGATGTCACGCAAATTAAAATTGCGTTCGTAAGTAGCACTAGAGAACGCAAGTGTAATTATTAATGAGTAATGGGGTTAAGACAAAATGGCAACTGGTATTCTCCAAGGGGCTGTTTTAATGTGTTTTTGTAAATTTCAGAGCTCCTCCTGTAAAAACATTAATGCAAGTTTAATGATACCAACTACTCAAGCGTCCTCGCCGCTTGCTCTAAATTATACGTGCAAGGTGTCGTTACTGTACGTTTCTGCCGTATACTTTTATACAATTGCGCCAAAATGTAATTATCCATAAATAGCGCAATCCAAGCGGCAACATATTTTTAACATAAAATAATGATTAGACTGCAGTTTTATGTATCTTATTTTATATTCTATACGCTCAGGTTTTCCGTCACAAAAACAAAAATGTAAGGCATGTTATATTGCACTAGAAGCACAGCAATTTTGCAAAATTCTTCATCGTAAATTTGCTTTTATTTGTAAAGATCATGTTAGAATATCAATCATACCCTGCACTTATCGAAGAAATACTTTAAATATTTCCCGTTAATATTTTACTAATGGCATATTTTAGTGATCGCTAAGGATTTTAAAGCTTTCAGCTCTCGAAACAGCAAAATAACATAAATGTTACTATCACCTCTTGCCCAAAACTATTCCCACAGTTATTTTCATAAGTGCAGTATATTATAATTCGGGCGGAACTTAAAAGATTGGAAAGCATAGTTTGGTACAATCTAGCTTCAAATAATTAGTCGTTGAATAGGTGCCCTATTTTGAATTTGCCTAGTTCATATACCCCAAAAATTTTTAAACTTTAAATACCTTACCCTATAAGCTATAATTAAATTCTGGGAAATTTACGGGTGTCCCTGCTAACTGCGTCAACACACCTTCCTACCTCTATACGCAGGGGTCACATAATGTTGAAATGTCAGTAATGTGATTACAAACTTTACTAACCAACATGTATTTTTTATGAATATTACAGTTTACTACCCAGAAAGGGTTGAAAATAAAGAATTTAATAACCGTTTATTGCGCATTTAAAGATCTTAAACGACAAACTTTCCTTATAACACCCAATTACACTGGTTTTGTAACGTTTATCGCTCTTTAAAACCACCTAACAAGCTTTACATTAATTTTTCACATTCTATACTTCCTCTGTGTAAAATATGCTACTTCTCCTAAACTATTTCCCACTTGTCTTTAAAAAAATGTCACCTAGAGGAATAATTACGAACATTTATGTTTTACTGCCGTGAAAAAAGTAATTTGAAAGGAATATATGAAAAAGGTCGTTATCGTCTTGTTTTTTGCGCAAATTCCAAAAATAACATTTGTCGGTTTTTCCACTGAAAGCCAAATATACTCTAAAGATATAACGTAATTGATACTTTATTGATTTTAAATAAATATTATTTTCTATTCTTTCTGCTTACATCAAAATAAAAATGTCTTATATCACTAGTAATAATGTCAGTGAGAATCACGCATCTCGTCTAGCATCTTAAATTTATTTTACGATCACATTCTGCTGTTATTAATGTCGACTATGTCTTACAGTATAAAGTTCAAATTATCCAGCCAGCAATAAAGAAACGTTACAGGTTAAAACGGAAATTAAAACCGCCTTTATCTCAAGCGTTAAATGGCATATCCATCAATACCAACTCTGCAAACTAAAACAACAATAATAAAAATGAAAACAATAGACAACCACAGTATTTAGTTTCAGCAAGCAAATATTTATAAATTAAAATGAAAAACATCTAGAACGTCATTCTGACTATTTAACACAATACATTAGGTACCTGAAAATCACTAGATTTCAACGAGTGCGAAGACAGTGCCGTCTTCTTCACACATAAAAATGAAAAAGCGTTTCAAAATACGGAAGATTACTTCTTACCAAAACCAAAACGCAACTTCTGAGGCTGAGTCTTCAGAAAGACACACTAATGTTTTAAGATCTCAATTAAAAATAATTACCAAAGATTCAGTATATTTTTGTGCAAGTAACCTATCATCTTCCGACTCAGAAATTGCTCAAAAACTATCATAAGAATCAATCAAATCATAAAGTAAATCAAAATAAAACTCTACTTATGGAAACATCGTAAATTGCACAGAGACGCACATTTAGCAGAGTAGAAAATATAATATAGCAATTAAAACAAACAGAAACGCATACAAAAGAATGTCACAAAAAATAATCACTTGTAACTACTTTAAAACCATGAACGGGGAGCACATAGATCAAGTGTGGGCAAGCTTGGCCCCCAGGGGTCACCCTGGATACTCAAACAAACAACGTCAGATACCAAACGAACTTTGCGAAAAGATGTTTTTAAATACAGCAATTAGTATCTCAGTGTACAGACGGATTCAAGATAAAATAAAAAGCAGGAGCAGTCACAATTGTAGAAAGAAAATTGCATTATCCTCATTTCTGCCTTGATACCAAAAGCATCAACAACAAATACGTTCTTTGCACAGAATTATCAGGTCGATGATCGGGCTTTTCAAGCCTATATCTGGCTTGCAGGGCCGCTCAGGCCTGCCGGGCTGTTTCCGTCTGTTGGGTTGTTCATGATTCTTAGGCTTGTCGGACCTATTGAGCTTATCAGGTCGATCGCGCTTTTCGGGCTTGTGGGGCCGTTCGGACCTGTCGAGCCGTTTGCGTCTGTTGGGCCGTTATTTTTGCAGACAATTTCATACTGCACCGGATCTAGATCTTTTTTGCACTGACTCGGATAGGCATTTTCGTACTGAACAGCTCCGGAAAATTGTCGTACGAGACTCGAACAGACTTTATTTTCGTACTGAACCTCGTACTAACCGGACCGAGATCTTTTTTGTACTGGCTCGGACAAAGGTAATCTTCGTAGCATTATTTTCAGGGGGATTTCTGTACTGCGCCGTGGACGGAACGAATTTCTTTGTCGGGTTTTTGTGCAGTCCAGCTCGAAACTCGCGTTTAGATAAGGTCGGGCCTCAGTTTGAAAATCAATCAGGCTTATCTTGGATCAATCAGACCGTTCGTTCCCATAAGACAACATGCAGATAAAATTTGACTTCATAAAATAGCCTTATGGTATGAAAAATTAAAAAAAACTTTCAGCTACCACTGTCTATATATTTGTCATTCAAGGTCAATATGACTACTATCACGAACTTAAATAAATAGTTTTGAATTTACTTTTGCTTTTCATTTATCCATGTAGCCACCGTGTCAGATAGGGCTTGGCTTTTTTTGCCAAAATTTTAGGGGCCCAATAACGATGTTATAAACGAAATCGCAAACAATAATTAGTTTCTGACTTTTAAAAGATATGCAGAAAATAATTAGAAACATCGAGCATCTCTAGAATGAACGACAGTTAGTGTAGTAATTAAGTACGCAAGATTATGTTAGTCCACAATTGAGACAAATCTCCATCTGGTTCGGTGTGCATGCTTCTAAAGTAGCCGTGGGTCCCTTCAGGGCTTTTCGGAGTCTCTCTTGTTTCCATGAAGATCGTGTTGCCATCTAGAAAGTCTTGAGTTTGTTGGCAAGAAGTTAATTTGATCGATTCCAGGAAGGTCCAGAGGGCTATTTATGACGTATCCTCAAGATAAAGATTCCATTTGCGGGAGTCCTCCTGAAGTCACTGCTTCCTGGGACTGGTGCCAGTACTGACTACATTGATATGACTTTTCTACTTACAAACAATAAATTAGAAAAGAAATGGTTTGTCGATTGTGCAAATCGAAGATGAGACATGTTTCAAATTCTTGATTGTTTGCGTTATGCGTCCCCTGAATCACTAAACCCCCACGCGCTCTTCGTCTCTGAGCTACAAGATGTCAAAGCCTAGTTTAGATTGTTTTCTTATGATTCTTACTGCAAGGTATTATCGTTTTACAAATTTCTGTAAAAATAGAAAAAAACATCTAGGAATGCAAAGCATAACCACAACGAACTCCGTTTTGTTACTTTTTTCAGACTTCGGCAGCCATTTTGACCATGTTCCCAAAGAGTTATCAAAAAACGAAGATACCAGTCTTTAGTTTTTGATGTAAAATCTAAATCTGAAGTCAAAATTTCAGAATTTGACAAAAAATGCGGATATACATACATACAGCCATACAGACAGACAGACTTCGCAAATTCAGTAACGACTCCTTGAATAATTGGGAGGAGAAGATTAAGAAGAAAAACGAGGTCAGCTGTGAGTATCATTTTCCATTGACTCATGTTGGAACTTATACTGACTAACAGAATCAAGTTGAATTAAACTCTAAGGGCACACTAATTTTATTAAAAGTCAAATGACTTGTGAACGTATCCATCAGGTATTTACGCTCAAGCCTACTCGATACAAAAATGAAAGTCAAACATGCTCTGATTGGAGAAAAAAAGAAGAGTAGATATATATTCAGTTTTGCTCAAATCTTGAATGAAAGAAGTTAGTACTGTGTGCTTTCAAATGAAGATTAGAAAATTGTTGCAAGATCAGTTTAAGTAGAGGCTTGACAAACCAAGGGACTCAGTAAACTGTTAGTAGCAGAACATAACAGACCATTACTAGTCAAACAAGGCAACAGATTTTGCACTATGGTAAACCGGCTTTAAATTTACCTATCCATAACATGGAGAATTGCTAATTTCTAAACCATAAAAAGAGAAGTGTCTGAGAAGTACTCATCGAATTGGATTTAATTGCGTGGAAATTTAAAAAGTGCGGATACCAAGGATTAGTAACCACAGGTGAACTGACTGTCCAATAGTTTAATATTTAATGTTTTGAGAAGTTCTACATGTCATTTTCACAGACAAAAGCTAGAAAGCTCAAAATGGAATGCAAACGTGGATTTAAATTAACACAACTTTTGTCTAGATATGTAAACTCGGACATGAGTCATTCAGTTTAACTTGGTTTTTAGGTTATGTACATAAGAGCAGTTGAAAGCGGTTTAAAAGCAGAAAAGAAACTTTAAATGTAACAATTCTGGAAATTTTTCTCTAATGCAGATAAAATGCAAGATTTGCAGAAAGAACTTAAATTTTTGTTTCCCTACCATATCTGTATCACGTGTTGCATATGTATAAATACATTTTTATTGACTTTTATGTTTTATTACATTTTATAACATTACCAAGAAACAAATTAAACAAAAAGTCTTAAATCTCTAAAATACAACTTTGTAATACAACGCCCAAAATCAAAGTTTCAAGAGTAATTTTCTTAAGAACATTACTACTTGCCGTAAACTGAGAAGTCGGGATGCGGTTGAGGTCACCCCCTCGGTACAACCCACAGAGTGATTAAAACTTCGTAACTCAAATCTAAGCATCCTTGTTGATACCTAATTAATTGCATGAAGCTACAATCGAACCATTTCAGATTTAGGTAAATAAAGTGATACGAGCTTGATGAAATACCTACATTTGATGACTAGATCCAGCATTCTGGAAATTAATAACCGCTAATCTGTTTGTACACTGGGATAATAATATTTCTCTATCCTAAACATCCTAAACAGATAATAATGGACTGATTTTAAAAAAAACGGAAACACGTAGAACTGCGTTCTATCTTGACGACATAAGCGATTAACAGCAATATTGCACTTTTGCAGTTTTCTTGAATTTTATGTAACCCCTAGAACTACATTTAAAAAGTAGTCGTAAAAAAGAGACATTAATAGTGGGTGGTAATGGCATTTTTTACTGTCGTTATAAATGATATCCAGAAAATACAGCTGACATCAAATGAAAACGTTGTGGGGGAAAACGCTGATCGTTTTACGAATCCCCTCAAAGTTTATGCGAGGTTTATCTCACACATACATTCGTCTCACAAATTCTTAACGTACGATAACTTAAATAAATTTCAATTTTTTTTCATTCCTTCAATTACATTCTATAATTTAAATTTTTTAAACCAAAACTGTAAATGAATTACTATGTGTCTTTGTTTATTAAGTTGGTAATTAAAAACCAAACTTTATTTGAAAGAGAAAATTTTCAAGTTTGTTTTGATTCAAATTAATAATAACGAATTAAAAATTAAATAGGGCTACAGTCTTGGTTTTGAATTATAAATGTATACTTTTAGTTCAAAAGGCAATAAATTGGTTTACTTGGACCATTAATACAGAGCCGTACTGACTGTTTGATTATAATTTCAGTATCACTTTATTAATTTCTGATACTGTCTTGATTCTACTAATAGTACTTACTTTCACTATTAGTTCGTCACCAATTGCATTTGTGAAGTTACTATCGTTTATATGCCTTATTGCTTCTCTTTGCGCACGTTGAAAACTTCGCTATTCTATAGCCTGTCATCTTATGTAAATCTTGGTAACATGAAATTGAGTCTTTCGCATGTTCTTCTTCTGTATAACATTAAAACAAGGGTGATATTTAATGAGATTATATTTCAATCGTTGTGTTTGGGCCCTTTTGTCTTGAAAATACTTTTTCGATAGTTTCATCAGTGTTTTGGATTTTGTCTCAAAATTACAAGACCAAGCATTCAAAGAAGATATTTAAAGTCGATCCATTATTAAGTTTCTTGATCTTCTGATTGCTTAAGGTAATTCTAAAGGAATAATAAGGCTAAATCCTGACCGGACAATAAAACTTCCTACTTCAATCATTAATGAATTGGAAGGAATTCAAATTTAAAAGACGCTAGTAATAATTGATCTTGAACAACAGAAGCTTACGTTGTTATCTGCATTTGAGAAAACTTTCTTTAAAATATCACAGAATATAAAAACAGGGAAGCGGATTACAGTTTGTAATCATGAGAACCTAACTATATATCAACATCCAATTTAGGGACGGCCGTTTTAGGAACTCGAAAGTAGAAATTGGGTCACGGTATGGTACATGTGAATGGCCACGAATCATTCCGAAACAGAAATAAAAGACTACTTAGAATTCTACATGTACCTTTGACCTTTGTACCACAGTCTTGAGAAATAGAAACCTATGGAGAACGATGTACCAGAACGAGAAGTGACAGTTTGTGGCAAGCACGTACAAGTCATCTCAGTGTTTACTGAGAAGAAATAAACAAACAAAAATTAACACGTAGTCTCCTTCTCATTATTAGTGTCGGCCATCAGGCACAGACAACTGCTCATAATCTTTGCATTTAACGTAAGAATTCTATAACGGAAATGTAATCATTCATTTTGTGAAACATGGGTGGTTACCAAAACAAAATTACGCGAACGTGATCGAAACGCACCGAACTCTATTTGGAGGCTTCCGTTTAGCCAAAACTGGAATATTTGGAAAAGGTGAAGGTAAGAATAGAATAAAAAGTAATCAAATATCGAGAAATTACTGTTCCGTATTACCTCTACTTCTAAGAAAAACCACGGAAGATTATAAAGCGAGAACAATCGATCTATGGGCTTTGTAAATGCAAGCCTATAGCCTATAGCCTTCGTTCAAACAGATTATTTATTTTAAAGAATTTTAATAAGAATTTGAGTGCAGTTCTCCCTATTAACACTGAAGGGACTTTTTGGCTTGCATCCGGAAATTTAAAGTGAAAGCTGAATTTCGGGTTTAAAATAGATTTTTTCCTCCTGCATATCATGTTTGTGGACTACCGTTTCAATGCGCAAGTAGTATTGAGATCTTTAGCTAACGAGATCTGAACTTAAACTTTCTAGAATAATGATGTACCAAGCTTTACACTTTAAATAATTGAATTTAGGCCAAGAAGTTTGTTTACAGACTGAAGATAACAGTCATCTGACTGTTTAGTTGAAACCTTTTGGAATTAGAATTGTTTATATTGGACAGACTGGTAGAAAGATGGACAGTCTTTAGATATCGCACTATTATTACTGGATATACATAAAAGCATTCAGTATCAAAAAATGGATATTCGTTTTCTTAGATAGCAGTATCAGATACAGGGCATTTTATTTAAAAAGAACCAGAGAACAACTACGATGTGCGTTTTAGAATCACTCCTTATATTATAGTGAAGTGAAGAACAAAGATCAAAAGCAAAACAATAAAGCCTACTAATGATACCAGGACAAAGCAAGAAATGCGGAAACAACAAACTTTTGAATAATGTCGAAACATTCAGGTTTTTTCAGTAAGAAGATATTTATGGGGTTTTATTTATAAAACAAACCATCTGGCATTGCAAAGCATAACCACAACGAACTCCGTTTTGTTACTGAATTCGAGCAACAGTTTTAAGAAATTTTCAAATTTTGGCGGCCATTTTGATCATGTTCCCGAAGAGATCAAAAAACGAAAACACCACGTGGTCTTTAGTTTTTGATGTAGAATCCAAATCTGAAGTCAAATTTTCAAAATTTAAAAAATACGGACAGATAAACACACATACTTTACAAATTCAGTAACGATTCCTATTGAGTTTGTTGAAAAAATGTAAAAACTGGCAAAATGTTAGATGTGCACGGGCTCAGATCGTTCTGCATAAAGTTTGTTACTTGTTTCAAAAAGTCTGCAAATAACTTCTGTCCACAAGTCATTGGGACATCCTGTATATTCTCCACAGTGGAAATTGTACAGTTGTCTGAAAACATTAAACAATAAAAGCCAAAAGCTTAAACTTTTTTCAATAAGTTGATCTCAAAAACAGGCAATACTAGCTTCATTATCTTTTGCAGTTTCCAAAAAATGACGAGTCTCGATGAAATGCAAATATTGTTTATTTAACAAAATATATCAAAAGATCTAAATGAAATGACAGTGGACATATATATTTTGTTATTAAATTTTAAAAAAATTAATTTAGAAAATTATTAAATATTTTTTGTTTGAGAAATTACTGTTAATAATGAAGAAACTCAAGGTAAGATTTTTAAAAATTAAAGCTTGGTAACTAGCGCCACCTTTAGTTATTTTAAAACTTTATGTGTTAGTTAATTCTATAACAACAGATGGCAGCTATAATATTAATTCTCTGTAATTTCTACAGATTTATAAATAAAGAAGGTTTCTGTAGATACTTTAGAAATTTGCAAAATCAGAATTTAAAATTTTTAGAAATTGTAGTTTAATATTTATAACAAATTAACAATAATAGAATGTAGAAATCTCTTTCTAAAAATGTTTTAAAGGTAATGAATATGCTGCCACCTAGTGTTGAGTTGTTCAGATATTAAATGCTACTCAAAAGTGGTTTTAAAGAAATCTAATTAGAATAGGAATTTTTTTAATTTTCACAAAATAAAATTGAATTGATCAATCTAATAATATTATTTATAAATTAAAATAGCAATATTTCTAACTTTTCAGTTTTTAGTATGAAAGAATTTCACCCACCAAAGTAATTTACTTCAAATATAAATATTTTAGCTACAAGATATTTTTTAATTTTACCAACACATTTTTTTAAAAAAAGGCAACCAAAAATAAATAAAATAATAAAACAGAAAAACGTTTTAAAAAAAATATATTTTTATTTTAAATCATAGGAATAAAATTCACAAAATCTTCTATAAACACATCACTGGAACAGAAAATCTAATGAAATTAAACACTGCAGGGGCTGGAAACTATCAGTCATTAATATAAATCACAAAGGTAAGTTTTCTTATAATTATCAACTAAATTTTGTCTATTTCCCAGCCGCTACAGTAGAACACATACGAACTTTTTTTTTATTGTCACATAATAATACTAAAATACTGCAAATGCATACGCTACACATATGATTTAAAAAAAAATAATAGAAAGTAACAAAACAAAAAAATTCACGAAACAAATGAGCAAATAGCATTTGTTTTTGTACGGTACAACCTTTTTGAAATTTTTGTTTCTTACAACAGCTATTGCTCTGCTCAATTGCACTGATATAACCAGCATTGCCAGTTTTACATTTAAAATTATGCTTTGGTGTAGAACTAAATTGCAAAAAAAGACTTAAGAAATACAGATAAAACTCTTCAGCTGCTAAGCTATTACAGACAAAAAAAATTAACTTATAAACTAAAATTTACAAAAATGTACAAAATACAGCCAACTACGTTGTCTGTTAAAGACCCTTAAAAGGTATTTCTGTACAAAATATAAAACTCTGCTATATAATTCCGCATAAAAGAATTTACAGGTAAACCTATGCTAAAACACATTACACATACGATTTAATATGTTTGGACAAATCGCCTTACATATATTTTGTACTATAATCGGGTGAATTCGTAAGCCCTTTCCTTATTTGGCACAAGTGAAATTAATGAAAAAGGACACGAGAAATAAATTTTTATTTAAAAGAATCCTAAACGCTTAAGGCTTCCTTTACTATTAGAACGACAACGATCTGCATTCCAAGTTTTCGATTTTGATCGAAAATGGCGAAGATCATTTTGATGTTCTGGATGCAGCATGGGTTTATAAGCTTCTGGAACGCATAATTCTGGATATTGTTCGTAGAAACTTTTATACCCTCCTTCTAACAAATAAATTTCAGGATAATGCAACGCCGGATATACGTCCTTATTGCGAATCCTATCCAAGTTACGTAAGAAGCGATATCTGTAACAATCAAGAATATGTTAGAATATAATTGATATAAAAACATCTTCAAAACTTACAGATTGGGTCCTCGCTCGCTTGAAAATTCGCAATGGAATACTAAAATCTGCCGTCGCCTAGGATCTGATGTTGCAGGAGGCGTACTATTTATATCTAATAATTCTCCCAGAATCTGATCTTTCGTATATAGATTTGTAGCACCATTAACATGACCTCCATCATATTCGTACGGATAACGACAATCTATTACCCTATAAGAAGTCACGGAATCGCTAAATTCTCCCCTCATAACCAACGCCAAAGTAGTGGGTGTAATGGATTTTAAATCTTGATGACGTCCTGTAGTTAGTGGCAAGCAGAAAGCCTTGCTGAAATCGCCGATGAGATCCGGTTCAGTAGTGGATCGTTGCAAAGCGTATTTTATGCTCTCTTCAGTCGCAGAAACGCTTCTTCGTAAAACGGGTCTAGATGATACTGGAACTGCAGCAAGTTCCAATACGTCTTCCTCGTCATTCTGCTCACCTTCTTCTCGAACAACCTTGAAACGTTTATTCTGTATTGGACTTCTTGCTTGAACAGGTGGCTCGGGCCTTTTAAAAGACCTAAAATCCATATCTTCATTTTTAAATAAACACGATCGAACTCTGCTACTATTTGGAGTTTGTCCATTCACAGTTAAAGAAATTGATCTTCTTAAAGGGGGTCGTACGGGTAAAGTATATTCTGGAGATGATTCCTTAGAATTTGTCGTAGTCGTGAAAGATCCAGTTATTAAAGCGTTAAAATCAGTTGGCAGTCGAGAATTTTCATCAATCGAGTGCTCTAAATCGGTAAATTCCAAAAATTCGTCATCCATCGAATCCATACTACCAAATGATAATCCGCAATTTTTAACGGGCGAACAATCTTGGCGCGGAGTAACTCCCAACGATTTTGCAATTTTATAAAATTTATCACCCTCTCCAGGGCAGCTGGTTCCATAACCCGAATCTTGCGAGTTACCATCGTGATCTTCTAAAGGGCGGCGTTGATGAGTACAATGAGGTGAAGAACCATGACAACTTGGCCTTTGAGGGCTCGAATTACCGTATAAAGATAAATCTGATTCGTGTTTCAATGGGCTATTTCCTAAACGTTGCTGAATATTTTCTTTGTCTAAATCATCGTGACGAAAATTATTGCAGCATTGTTCTGATAATTTAAAACCACTCTTGATCATACTGAAAAGAAAGAAAAAAAAGAATTAATTTGGAATGCAAACGATTTAGTAACGAGAAAGTTCATTCGGGTTGCCTACATTTTTGCCGCGAAAATGATCAGGTTGGTTATGTGGAATTATACTGGGAATTTAATGAAATCGGTAGGAATTGATACTCTAATGGAAATATTCAAGATTTTTAGATTTGGATGTCCCAGTTATTATGTTCATCCAAAAATCCTAACGTGAAAATAACAAAAGCAAATGTGGTTTGATAATTTTATGGGTTTATTGATATCTGTTAGTATATAAAAAGAAAATATTCAAAATAAATAGTTATTGGTCAATTTTGATTAATAAAAGAAAATTATTTCAGTTTCTGAGAATTACAATAGTGAGGGTTTTCAAAAAATAAATTTCGAATTTGCCTATCGTTCGATCCGCTTTGTATTTAAACTAAGTTATGAATGAAAACTGATAAAAAAAAGGTATCACGGATAGTAAATAAAAAACAGCTGTTTTAATATTGACTTACCTTGAGCATTCACACACTTCACAGTCGTCGCTTACAGGATCCCACATTTTTGAAAAATTTGATAACACAACTTCCAGTACACAAAGAAGAATCTCCTAATACATAACTGTTTATTTTATCAAAGCACACACTGTTTTACTAACACAACCGTAGAATTCACACACACAAACTTCACTGACCGGTATCCTTATCAACTCGCGAATGATTCAAACTTCATTCTAAAACTACAAGCAGCAACTATCCTCTTTCGCCTTCGAACACACAGTACGGTGAAGTTTCTGCCGCGGCAACTAATAAGCAAAACAAGCTTACCCACTCCACATTTTATATTGGTGGGGGACACACCCTTACGAGACTAGGGTTGATGTGAACATGATTGCCAAATCTATTTTTTTAAAAATATCAAAGCGGAAATTAATTTTTAAATTAATTTAATTGTGTAATTAAATTAAAAACAAAATCCAAAAGGGTACAATATCAAAACGTCTTCTGAAAAACAAGCAAAGATATTTTTACTTCGACTAAAGGAAAAATGTGAACTCCACATAAATTTAAATTTTATATGGTTTGTTACGACTCGAAGTAGAACTTCCTATTTTTTGTCTACAAACACTGTTAATTATTAAATTTAAAATTTTTCTATAATTAAGGAAAATTCTCTAAAAATGATAAAAGAACGTCGTGTGAAACTAGAATCATAAAAACAGAATTTACAAAAGGAACAATAAGTTAAACCCAGGATAGTTAAAGGTTAAATTAAAATAGGGGACGTCTCGTGAGAATATTATCTGTTCAGGTCCTGGAAATGGATTTGCTCCAAATGGGAACAGAGGAATCTTGGGAGGACCGAGAACAATTGACACTTTGTGTCAACGGACTGCATGCTTGCCAATTACTGAAAACAGGTAAGAAACAGACCATTTTTTGAATAATTTACTTTTTTCAAAAAAGACATATGCAAAATGTATTATTTTCGAAATAAGAAGCTTGGAATATATTTTTTCAAATTAAAAAGAATGCAGCGTGAGATTTTTCAAAAATTTGTATGTAAAATTATGCAGAAGACAAATGGTATTTTGAATATATCATTGGTACTACGACAATTAAGGATTTTTTCAAAATTTCATTTACATGCAAATTCTAACAGTAAACTGATACTAAACCAAACTTTTCTCCTTTTTTTTCGAACATTAAGATGGTTTTGAAAATTAAATTATATGGAAATATCAAAACTCATTAATTGTATTTTGAAATTTAATTATCTATTTTATAGTGAAAATTGCTTTTCAATATTCAATAAAGTAACCAAAAATCGCAAATCATTATTTGACAAAATACGTTAGATAATATTTTCCTCACATAAGTTTGCGCAAAAATGGCGCGACTTTTTAATTTTAAATAGACGGTATTATTGGTATTATTACTTCCATGAAATGCTTAATTATCTAAAATATAACAGTTGAAAAATCTCGAACTGTATTAACACACATTTTGAGAAGAACGAAACCAAAGAATTGATGGGCAAGCTCAAAATCGGTATCTGATTCTGAAAAAACCTGTTCAAAGCAGCAAGGCTTTTTTTATCTTGTAATGTAACCTCTGTCTACAAAATCAACTATCGATAGTTGCTCAAAATGAAATCTGACCAGATCAAGTTCCACAAATAAATCTTGAAAGGTCGCCTATCATCCCAAAAATCTGATTTGGACCCTTGAGCATCTTCAGATTCGAGAACGGCAAAAAATTATCTTCTCGAGAGAGGACAAAGTGAAACTTGAACGCTTTTAATGGTTATAAATACTGTTGGCAGAACTTTGCAAAGAAATAAAATTTTATGATTCCAATATATCTTGGGCAACGTGTACATCTTATTAAAATATCCACATGAGTTTTATCCAAATCGCTGGTTTTGATTGGCCATTTTCCATCAATGTAGCACTTTTTGGCCATGAGTTTTTGATGTCGATTGTTATTTGGGATCTATGTTTCACTGCTGTATGTTCAGTCGCCCTTTATATTATTATATTTTCTAGCCTGGAAAATAGTTACAATTTTGGATTTAGGCACCCAGATTAGCTTGACCACTATCAATCTACTTTGATACATTTATTTATCTTTTTAAGCAGTTGTTTCACCACCTATTGTACCACTATTTACTAACAGACACTTTCCACTGTTCATTCGGCTGGGACTTGTACTGTAAGTTCCGAAATAGATCTATTAGCTATTATCAACTATATAACATCCACCTAATTAGTCTAAATCAGCATTTCTTTGATGTCAAGATATAGTCATCAAGATGTAATATACTGATCAATATAGTTGAATTCAATTTGTTTGGTACATATTCGAGAAGTTTTTTTTTCTTGGCAATCAGTGCGAAAATAAAGTCTAAAGCAGATTGATTCCAAATGAGTTTTATCCAAATCACTGGGTTTGATTGGCCATTTTCCATCAATGTAGCACTTTTTGGCCATGAGTTTTTGATGTCGATTGTTATTTGGGATCTATGTTTCACTGCTGTAGGTTCAGTCGCTCTTTATATGATTATACTTTCTAGCCTGGAAAATAGTTACAATTTTGGATTTAGGCCCACAGATTAGCTTCTTCCACGACGATCGAATTCGGAGAAAGAAAGTTTTCAAACCCTGATACAGTTCGTACTGTCAGTAGCATGCCGCTATATGCATAACAGAGTTTTAGTTTGTTGCATCAAGCTGCAAATGCAAACATTGACTGTCCATCCAGATTCTAATATCAGATGACAGCTGTTGGTCAAAATATTTTCTCCTTGATAGCCTTCCCCAATTATGGTTGTTTCTTTAGAAGTAAAAGTGCTTCCTTATACCAGAAGACAGTTGACATGACCTTGCCTGCAACTTTTCCACCTTAAAAATTTGTGAATGAGGGAATAATCTTGTGCTTCTACTGCATAGATGGTCGTATTATCAGTCACCAAACGATGAAGAAAATTGATTTGCTCCTCACGGAGTACCTCCAGGTCCTTCTGACAGTACTACATCCCTGTGTCCTTCTGAAATGTCGTCATCATTCTTAGAATAGTCAGAATCCATCCTAAACTAACCTTTAGACATGTCCAACTTTTCATAAATTATTTTCTGAACTGAACTTAACGAGATGTCCAAACCTTAGAAACTAACTATAAGTATTGGTCGTAAAAGTTTGGAGGAAACGAATTTTATTATTATTGTCTTTGAGATTATTGTTTTATCGTGAGTTTTAAACAAAAGATTAATTTTGTATTAATCAGAATTTTTACGGTTAGCTTGTATATTGATTACCCGTTTTCTCGTAAGAACAGACTCAAATAGTTTGAATTTTTAAATACTAACGTAACGAAAGAATAACAGTCGTAACAATTGTGGAAAGGTTGATGACCAGAACATTTGTTTTACTCTACCCCCATTTTATTATACACATCACTCACCCTAATTATTAAACGGAAAGTAATTTAATAGAGTTTTTGCTGCTTTAGTTTCAAGCAACGTTGCAAATTTTGGTAAAATATTCTAAATTTTGTACAAATGGAATTTTTGAAAAGAAGTTTAATAAATTCTAATTGTAATAATTTAATTATTGTTATATAAATAGACACTTTAGTTAAATTAATAATTAACTAATTATTTTATTTTGCAAAATAATGCAAAAACCATCTATACACATTCGAATATTAATATTGAAAGATAATGCTACTAGATGAAAGAATATCACCTGTTCATTGCAGCAACATTCAATAGTCTTCTTTATCTCAATCAGAAGTATTTATTTACCCTCTTATTACTTTGTTTCTGCAAACAGTTGTCATTCAAATGGATGTAACGTATTTAATTGATCTTGCTCTACTTGATATTTTTCAAGTAGTGTAATCCGTAATCTATGGCTGAACAACTGATGAAGGCACATCACGTTCAGCTAGATAGTATAATGTATTTATTCTCTTTATTTATTATACAATCTTGCTTTAATAAATTTTTTTATTGTTTCAGTATATGTTTTGCAGGATTTATTACCTTTGGGAAATAAAATGGTAACATCTCAATATATAGAATTTCCTGTCACATATATTTAATTAACGGCAATATAAATATATCAACATCATATTGAAAAATGATTTTGTGTTAAAATTATATTGTTTATAGATTTAGTAAATATACAGGGTGCCTACGAATTGACTTCAGACTTCAACTTTTTTTTTAATGAAACATTTTATATATTTTGCCTTTGTCTTTTACTTTTGACTCAGTTCTACTTACAAAAATACTCGCTATAGGTCTAAACCCAACTGTTTTGGCGTTATTCAATTGTTTGTTGCAAAGTTCTCACAATTATACATTAAAATAAATATAAAAAACAAAATCATGCTTTATTGATCTAACAGCATTAACTCCGGCACTCGCCACAGACGTCACGGTTTAGCGCCCTTTCTTGTACACACAACGTCCGTCTTGAACTGGTTTAATTCTTTGCGTTTTTTGTTTTGATAAATATTGCTTAAATTGTAAAAAGGTGAAAGGTTATTTTCAAAATTATACAAAGAAAAACTTCTTATAACGTGAATTCCTATAACAAACAAAATAATACAGGGTGGTGGAGTTAGTTATCTCCTGGATTTTTAAATTTTTATTATTTTCAGAATGTATCGAACAATAAATAATTAAATTTGGTATGTATGCAGTTTATATATTTCAGTGTTATCTTGTAGAGAGGGTTCAAACTGTCAGTAGTGTGTTTAGAATTGATTAGTATTTTAGGAATAATCAAACTTTTGAATTAACCGAAAATTTTCAGGCCAATTGGATTGGTTGGGCTATAGCGTACCCGGATATCGAATATAAAGACAAATGCGATACCAATAGAAAGATTAGACCAAGAGGAGACCACTGATACCAAATCTAATTGTAAGCTGGGAAGATCACTGAGTCGAAAATATCTTTATGGAAATGCCAGATTAGTGCTAATCAGTATCATGAACTTGAGAAAAATTACGACAAAGACTAGTTTATGTTAGGTCTTCCGTTCAATTTTGACAAGTTTCTCATAGGAAATAATAATGCGCTACTATAGACTCCCATGTTGAATTTTGACTCCTTATAATTCTTGACTCGCTGATCTTCGTCTTGATCTACTCTTTCTATTGATATCACGTCCACGTCCAAAAGACGATGTGGATTAATATGCTCAAGCGACAGGTATACTTGAAACTCTTTCTCAAAAAATGTAGTACTTCTTAGATCAAAAAACAAATACTCAAAAGAAGGAATTTTATCCCAAAATTAATGCTTGGTTTGACATTGATATCTCCAAAACAGCAACTGTTTCACATTCACAGAACTAGCCCCTCTACTTCCTCTTATTATATTAGTAATTATTCTAAACGCATTAGAATTGAAACGGAATCCCTGACCAGTGACCATATCAATTTATCTAGTAAACAGAAGATCTAAAAACTATTAGAATCTAGAATAAAATTCTTAAAAAGATTTTTTAACAAGACACTATCGTATCCATTGTACCAGTCTAGTAGAGAAATTCCCTTTTCGGAAATTGTATGAGAAATAGTAAGACTTTACATTCTCGGTTTTCAAAAACAAAGAAAAGCCGGTTTTCCCAGTTATTTATCTTCTTTCCCAGCTCTGTAATTTGGCACGTGCTACCATAGAAAGGGCATAATAAGTACATTCTAAGAAAAGCACTTCTCCCTCAAATAATCAGTCTACCTTTTTAGTTATACAGGGTGGTAGATTAATTTAAAGTGACCACTTTAAATGTCTAATTTCTATTTCAGCGTAACTCTGATTAAAATTTACAATTCTGGGAATTCTCTGTCAAAAATATAAAAAAATCAGTCGTGGTTTGTTAATAAGGTTATTATCATGTTATTTTATAGAAATCTAAACAATATGTACGGTGACACAACTAAAAATACAAAATAGCCAGCTGCATCCTGTATGCAGATTCCCTCGATATTCAAACTTGTTTTTCTAAAAAGTATGTTTTCAAGAAACCAGCTAGCTTGTATCTTACAAAAAAGGTGAATATTTTCTAAAGCAAAGTCTATTATCTATATCAACAGCTGTAGAACTGTGACGATCGATCAGCCTAAGTACGTGATCCTGATTAATAAGTAAATAAATGTTATTATGGAAATTTCCAACTTCTGCAAACTATTTTTTGCGCAAGAAAATATCCGATACGTGTTCAATAATAATTACCATGCAAAGTAATCGATAAATTGGTCAGTACTTTTTACATTATCATCTAAGTGGAAATTAAAATATAGCCTTGAATTATTTGAGGTTAAACTCGTGCAAGGTCCTAAAACACCTGTCTGAAGAACGGTGTACAAAGAACTTTTCTTGACTTCTTGGAAATTTAGTAATAAGTTTAGACATAGACAATGGGGATGAAACTAAAGAGAGCAATTTCATAGAAATTAAAAAGGAAATTAGAATTTCTAATTTCTTTTAGGATATCTTAACATACGTTAAACAAAAATTCATAAATTGATAATTAGGATTAATTGAAATTAAAATAAAGTGCACCTTATAGAACATTCACAGGTCAAATGGCGTCATGTGCTTAGGGCAGATGCGGACTCGCTCTGGTGATTAACTCCCGGAGCGCGACACCCCCTTCCGTTTATTATTAACAAATATCGCATATGACTCGCATTGCATATGTTAACAACCATTCTTTTTAATTCTAATATATGGTTAACTTATCTTGTATATTTATTTTTAACTGTTTAAAAAGGTCATGACCCTTTTAGGACTTTAGGAGTCTCACCCCTTTTTTTTCCTGTTTGATTCTAAATTTGTCTTTGCAAAACGACGACCTTGAAAACAAGACAGACTAACGTCTGTACGTTTCTTTTATAGTCAGGGGGTTATATACGAAATAATATAAAATTTGCCAAATAAAATACGTATACAAGGTATACAATAGGTGTAAGTTAGTAGTACAGAAGAGGGTTACTACATACGGCATCATATCAGCTGCTATAAGAAATCGAAAGCAAAAGCAAGAATATGACCTCGCAATGGCGGCCTTGCAGCTGTCTTGATTGCAGACCCTAGACTGGTTAGGGGTGACAGTGCCCCACATACTCGGCAAAAAATGTATCAACCAAACTAGATAAACTTGCATATGAGGTATAGCAGACTTCTTAAGAAGTTCTAACGTTCAAAGTAACGGAACGGCCCGTGCAAGGTGTCGCCCAAATATTGCAGGTTTAAGCAACTCATTATTACAGAATTGTTACAATTTTAATGTTTATAGTATCGAGTTTACATTCTTCAATGTCTTCAAATCAAAAAAGAAAACTTTCAAAAACGAGTTATTATTAAATTATTTTTTCTTTTATTTTTTTTCAATTTGTAAATATTCCAAATTTAAGGTAAAAAAGGGGTTTTCTATTACCTTCATTATTATTCCTTATTTTTCGCGGCAGTAGACCGCGAAGGGAGAAATAGACACGTGCGATAAAATAGGCAAGAGGGTCAGCTACCCCTAGAATATTTCATGAATCGGTCCCTAATCACTTTGGCGCTAGAAATAATAACGTTTGAAACGGAAAAACAACATGTCGTATGCCATCAGAAATTGCGGGAAATATTAATATGTGCTAATATCATTTTTTTAAAGGAAAGAATTGGAACGATTTGAGATGCACAGATTTGACATGCAAGATCAAGAAATCGGAAATAACTACAGGGGGAAAAAGTTGCAGTCTTAAAAGAAGTATCCAAGACTACCGTCTTCTGGTTCAAATTTGAAAAATAATACTACTTATGAAATTTATAGGAAACAATCACACGAACTCGTTTGCTGTGACTCTGCAGTTCTTCCTTCTTTTCTTTTCATAGAAAGAATAATTGAGGGGAAACAGTAAGATTAAAAAATTTAATACTATAGGAAAGGGTGTTGAACTTTCGGACACAATTGTTAATTCCTGCAAAGAGAGTAGGTCATTGACCGTATATGGAGAAAGTTTGTTATTTATGTTTTCATTTTCTTTTGACTTAGTTACTCCTTACAAACTAATAGTTTGGTAATATCTAGCATACTGGAAACTAGCAGTTTCAAACTCATTACAATTTCGATTTTTAATTAGTATTTTAGAAAATGCTTTCTTTGTTGTGAACCAAAGCTTCTTATAATTAAAAATCAAAATTACAGGTGAAAATTGGGGTTTCTGAGTATTGGCTATTTCTTGATTTCCGGGACTCGAGACTAATTTTCTCAATTCTGGGGAATTCCCGAAATTTGAGATACTTTTAGAAACTGGTTAGTTTCCTTTTAAAATGTTTTGTCAGACTGATTCATATTGAGACCAAAAAAATTTCCAATAAAAGGTACAAGAAAGTCGAGAATTTAATTTTGTCGATAGTTTGGAAAATAATTTACGAAAAGTTGGACATGTCAAAAGTTAGTTCATTGAGAATGATGACGCCATTTCAGAAAAAAACTCAAAGTTCAAACTCAATTTTTCTCATCGTTTAGTAACTGACTCTTGGAGACATGGAATACATGCAGTGGAAGTACAAGACTTAACTCATCCCTAAAATGTTCAAGGTGAAGAAATCTGCAAGTAAGGTCATGGGAAATGTCTTCTGGAATGAAGAAACTTACTTCTAAAGTTCATGACACAAAAACAACCATAAGCGGCTTGAAGATAAACCAAAAGAATTATTATCTCTTGTCTTATCACAACAATTTAATTACCTCCATGAATCAAATCAAGTTGTCACCATAAATCGAAATGGAGCGTAGCGTTTATGCAATCTAACCAGAAGCTTACTCTCAAGACAGCATGTTTCAAAAAATTTCTTGTCCTGAGAACTTCCAGGTCAGAAATTCTACAGACGAACTAGTAGTTCACAGGCTCAAAGTAGATGAAAACTCTGAGATAAGATGTCTCGCTGTTGAACAAAGTCGAATATCGCAATAACTTTCAGAGTCACAGCTTAAGATCAACTTTTTTTTTAGTATCCTGGAAATGACGTGCTATATTGAAGTAAAACTTCACTAAGAGATAAACAATTTTGACAGTTTTAGAGCCTATATTCAATTATAATTATATATTTAATTTTATTTTGAAATGAAGCATTTGATTAAACATGAGCAAAAACAACTTAATTTATAGTAAACGTAATCTTTTCCTTTCGTATTTTGATTTTTTCTGGAAAAAGTTTTTTTAACGGTCCTGTAGTATTGAATTAATTGAGGCCTATAAACTGCGTTATAAAAATAAAAAGGAATAAAACAGTTTTAATGTAAATATTGTTTGGTTGAAGAATTCGATTTTAGATACGAGGTAATTTAGGAAATGGACAAGACAAAGAGAATCTGTAAAATAGTAAATGCTTCAAACAAGAAACCTTAAGATTTGTTTCACCCAATTTCAAAACATCCTGTATATTAGATTTTTTCTGTTTTTCTGTTCTATATTTAGAACTGCATTTCCAAGGAATCTTGATATTTTTATTCAAATGAAAAGAAACCATGCAAATAAAAATTCCCAGAAAGAATTTTTAAATGAAAAGTTACTTTGCAAGTGATCATTTAAGTTTTTTAAATCTGGGCAAAAGCAAGAATACAAATATCGGTAAAAATATGTTGTTAGTTGGCATTTTAGGCTACAAAATAAAAGCATCCAGCCAGACAAAACGAAGGGCTGTTTGTTAAAATTAAACGGGTATAACCTGCTGGCTTAAATATGTGCTGTATAAATAATCTTTTTTTAAATTTTGTTTGAACGAATAGTCGTCTTTATGTATACAGTTTATATAATTTCAAACAACTACAAGAAAGTAGGTTTAATATTTTTATTGTTCTTTTTTATTAGCCGGTGTTATCAGGCAGTAATTACGTTTTATACATAATCTCTTTCGGGAAACGAAGATTACCTCAACAATTCTTCAAAGCAAACAAATGACATTCCATTTGTATAATGTTGCAATTACTACCTTGAAAAGACGTGTAGCAAGCATATACTCCGGAGATTTTCAATACAGGCCCTTAAGATAATATTAACATGTGTTTGACGAGTTTCTGACTATTTTATGACCTTACTTTGTGTATTTTATTTATAGCAGCTACTAAATTTCTAATTGGCGAGAATCTTTTACATTCATTCTTAGCATGCAGAAAGATTAGATATAAATTTTTAAATGCACGAAAAACAATAGAATTATTTTCCAAAACACTTTCTTCAAATGATGCGTTTCGTTTTTTCTCGAAATTCGTCTTAATGTTTGTAAATGCCATACCTTCAAAATCTGATTTTGAAGTCAATAATATTCGTATTCGTATCTATAGGCGTCGCCAAAATTTTCTCTTTATTGTTCCTCGATCAGGCTGTTCTTGAAAACTATCCTAGACAGTTGGAAAATCCAATTGAAGGTTGATGGTGAGAAGGAATCAGCAAAGGTTACCGGACTCAAACATAAAGTACATGGATGACCTAGAGTTGTACAAAAAATTGGATTTTGCACGGAGATTTCTAGTAACGCGTAAGCATCATGAAAAAGGTACGTCAGGCTTTTGTGCAACGTACTGTAGATCAGGAAGCTAGTAATATCATGAAACTAATTTCCCAGGCCTTCAAGTTTATTTCTAAGCAAGAAATCCATATCTACCAACGTAACAACAAGCTGTTCTAATTATAATATATACAGTGAGCTACACAATGAGATTTTCCTATTTAGTAAAATCAATTTCGAATGGCTGTTATACATTTACAACAAAAGACAGTGATGAAAGATAAACCAAAGGAGGCTGAAAAGCCTCAGTTTAAATTTACCATTCTGAATCTTTAAGACAGTCAAAAGATGGAATGAGAGGACATGAAAAGATCAAAAACAAAATGTATAACAACGAGAGGGGGGCAAATGAAGAGAAAAAAAGATTGAAAAAAGGAAGGACAAAACAAAAATGACAGAGAGCAAAGTAAAAAGTTGACCAAGAAAAATAAAAAAGTTGGACAGTGATCATGAAAAGATGGGAAACGGAGAAGAAGGAAATATTGCAGGGAAAGCCAAGACAAAACGGTATAAAATTATGTCTGATTTCCCTGTCGCATGGTTCCACAATGACCATATTGTTGTTGTTGTTGTTCATATTTAAAATTTAAGGATCTCCAAAAGTAAAACAGTTGGATGAATCTTTCTGAATCATACTTGGAATCAATCTAACAAGATCAGCTTTTGATATGAGATTCTCAAAAATCCACCTTTAAGGGTTAATTTTGAGTAATCTTAGTATCAGGAGATCTACCTTAATGGATAATTTAACTAAGTAAGAGTTTAAGGTATATCGCTAAAGTTAGTGAAGATAAACCAGTTAATTCCCCTGGCAGGCCAAAATTAAAATAATGACCACGAGTGCAGGAAGTGAAGTCAACAGCTTTTCACGACTGTAGCATGACAAGTTTCTTAGAAAAAAATATAACGCAATACATACCAAGCTTCTAAAAAATGGAAGGTAGTGGTAAATACAGGTAGAAAACTGGGCAAGTTTTGGCAAATATGATACGTGAGCATAATTGATCCCATTACTTAAAAATGACCAACTAAAACATCGTGTATTGGAATTTTTCCTATGACATCTATTTATTAAAACTGGCTGTAGAAATCAGGAAATTGTCAAGTAGCAGCTTTTGATCGAAACCTCACATGCGTTATTTTTCTCTTTAAGTTTTGTAAGTTTTTACAACTTCCAAAAAATCGAAAAGAAGAAGAAACTTTCTCTTTACTTTAAAAAGGGTACAATTTTTTTAGCTATAAATCACGTGTAAACCGAAAAAGTGTTAATACAGTCTTTTGTTACCAATCTTGTTGTAATGACCCCACGTAAATGCATAGAGGCAACAGCTAGTACAGATACTTGAAGTTTTTGTAGAATATATTCAGCCTCTTCCTCCCGAATACAATTTACTTCAGAGCCGGAATCGATAAGGATGGAAAAAGTTATGGCATAGCAAGTCATTCGAATATGAGGCAGGGTACGAAATGATGCATCGGGATCTGAGTCTAAATTAGGAGCTAATGTTAATACAGGTGGATCGGCATCATCAACAAGAGCGATTGACACCAGCGCCAACTCATAATTATTTGCAAATGTAGTAGCTGCGTTACACCTAAAAAACCTCTACCCAAACTCTGCCTAAACCTCTACTCTGCCTTTCCAAAAATTCTAAAGCTGAGATAAATCTGCAGTTACTGCTTACAATGATTGCACATTTGGCATTTGAAGCATCACTGCGGCTACAATTATAGTCTCGGGTAGAAGGGGAGTAAATCATCGGTAAAAAATATCAGACATAGATGTTTCCTTCTCAGCATGACATTTTTGACTACTTAACTCATATTGTTTACGCTCAGACCAGAAACAATTTAAAAATTAGATCTTGAAATCATCAAAAGATTTCCAGAAATGCTCCTTCAAGGAAAACCAATCCAACTTCTTTCTTTCGGGTAACTTGATGCCCTTAGTGAACTTTCAAACCAATCAATGAAGTCAATGGGGTTGGAAATTCTAGGACGGAAAATTGGTTTTTATACAACTATTTAGAGTCGATTGACGGCAATCATATCCGTAACACTTCTGGTGTTCAGAAGAAGCTCCAGGCTGAGCTTGAGTTAACAGATCAGCCGGTAGAGCAAACAAGGTGTTACAGATGGCAATAATGAACTGACTGAGTTCCTTATTAGTTTACTTCTGCCGTTCCATGAAACTGTACAGTAGGGCGGACTGCCGTGTCAGTGAACGTCCATATTGGTGCTGGGAGGAGATATGGAACTGTAAAACGTTATTGTTGTTTTCCTCCTTCATGATCATTCGACCCTATCCACCCCCCTTTTTT
>VTPC01089756.1:624821-782141 GCA_011009095.1 Ignelater luminosus | reverse complement strand
TAACCATTCTCGCTTCTTCCTATTGCAACCCCCTCTACTACTCCTGCAACTATTTTGAAAATTCAATAATGATAGCATTCGTTAAATTAAAGCTTACATTAAATCTAAAACAAAAAATTTCAAAGAAAATATATACCGAGTGTGGAGTTTCAAACCCATACATAGGACAATGCAAGGGAATTTAGATTTTTGTAATTCCTGCTTCCCAAATGAACCTACAGGGGAGGTAATGATATGAATAGATAGGGTAGAAGTTCCTTCTCAATCTGGCACCAATGAATTAACCGAAAAATGCTCAGAATTAGCAAAATAAATTAACAATAAGATTGTCCACATCTTTATTAGAAATGTTAAAAAAATCAAAACTTGCGGTTTTACTTTTGGCGCCATGCCGTCGTTTCAAGGACTAAATAGTTTAAACTAGGAAGAAAATAACCTCAGAAGCAATTACAATCTTTAACCGCATAGAAGTAACTTTTTTTAAAGATAACAGTATATGGAGAACATTTCCAAAACCTTTTGTCGTTTATATCTTTTGTGTAGTCGACCAGTCTGCGTAAGTACCTACTTTTAGTTGGAATATAACAATAAGAAACAGTTAACGTGTAGATTTCACAAAAACATTTAAATCCCTTATTAACATCTTTTAATGTTGCTAATTTGAAGGATCTTCTTGACAGTAATTTATTCTATGTAAAAATTATAAAAAAAATATTTCTCACTAATTTTTCAAATAAATATTAAATTAATATAACAATTTAAGTGTGATTGTCTATAACTAAAAGTCAGCTAAAGCTACTGTATGTACACAACGTCCTGATATACAATTCTTAAAACTTAGTATAATACAGGATGGGAAAAATTAAAAGTACACATAGGATATCTTGGTTATTAAAAATCGCTTATCTACCCAATGGTGAGCTTATAGAAAAACGAGACAAAAATAGAAAAAATCATAAAAAATGAGTTTTGTACAAAAAAAAGGAAAAAAGGAAATTGACAAGAATTGTCTGCGGTTATCGAAAAACTAACCAAAATAAAGCTAGATCGGAATTTCAGCAACATGATGACAACTAGGCAAAGAAATACTCATCAGAGAAACGATAGATCAGCTATTGACTTCAAAATTACCGATGATAGCAGAGATATGGTTAAAGATGTAAGGGTAAGAATACAATGCTATGGGCTTAGAGAGAAGAAGCAGTTAATACATGCAGTATGTAATGGGATTCAAAATATCACCAAGAAATTGGATAAGGAAGATGTGACAGGTTTTAATAGTGTTATCATGAGAGTTGCCAAAAAGATGAATAGCAGGTAAGATAGAAAAAGAAATTAATGGAATAGCAAGATTATAGCACGTATTCATGTTCATATTGACTCTAAGATGACGGAATCACTGGAATATCTAGAGAGGAAAATCAATTTACAATTAGAACTGACAGTAGTGTTGAAAAATACAATATCAATAAAGAAGAAGCTGGGAGAGGACGAAGAGACAGATCTGAGATGCATAGTATCATGTCTTAGTTACTGTCAAAAAAAAAGTACAAACAATAAACACAAAGTATTTAAAATAGTTAAGGTGAGATATACAAAGTCGATCAAACCGAGGCAAAGTTACGTATTCTACCACTCAACAAAAATTTAAAAAAGATCACCTATTCATTTCGAAAATTGGAAAATCCAGCTTTTTGGGATTGTTTAGAAAATAAAGTCAGCTTGCATTTTTTTTAAATAAGCAACTTTGCCCAATTTCTCATAGTTTTTGTAATGCCAATAGTGAGCCTTGAATTGGTGAATGATTGTGCATTGTCAATAGACAAGAAAGATACTCTGTAGTCTATACTATTATAGTGATAGAAGGGATGTACTATATACAAGGTGTTTCAGTGAGTTGTGCAAGAAGGATAGCGTGTCATTTAAGAAGACATGGAACTTGTTTTTATTTCATTTGTCGCAAACCAGAAGTTTTCTTTGCTACACAGGGAGGTAGAATTTCTCTGATGTTTTGATTTTTACTCCATTTTAAAGAATGCAATGCGATTTTTAGAATTGAAACAAACTAAATTGTGATTGATTCACAAATGACAACATCAAGATTTTATTAACATTATTGGAAGTTTTATGTCAAGCAAGAAATTTGATATCAGGAATGACATTTTGCCCTAGAACCCATGACAAAAAAAATTGTCCTCTTGTAAACTAAATATTAAGTTCTACTGATAAAAAAACGTTAAAACTCTTCGAACTAATATCACTATATCACCATTAAAATGATTCCTGTGTGATTTTATTATACTCATATACCGCGAAGGAATAAATGCAGAGTTAGATTTATTTCTTATAGTGCATCTCTTTTTAATTCGTGGGAAAATAATATAAATTAGATTTATTTATCGCTCTTGACCCTATTACATTATTTATTTTTGTACGGGTAAGTATTTTTCTTGGGATTTTAGAACGACTTTTTAAATACTGCGGCATCTGCAAATAACTCCCAGATGAAGTAGAATTGAGCACACCATTCTTATACAAAAAAAATCAAATGTAAGCTTGTTTTGAAACAATCTGTATTTTATATTTATATTACAGCAAAGTTTATAAATAAAATCACAAGATAATATGTCAGATATGTTACCGTTTTTAGAGTAATCAAAACAATGAATATTTCATTGCATTTTATTTTCTTGCTTTGGTAGCGAATCCCTGTAGAAATTGCATGGACGTTACTTTAGCTAGAAACAAGGATAAAGGCAAGAATGGGATAAGAGGCAATTAAAGCCGTGAGATTACAGTTCCGGCCTTCAGCGATTAAGTAGTGGAAATCTGAGAAAATCTTATTGAGAACATTTAATTCGTTTGATTTATTTTAAAGATTTATGTTATTTTTCCAAGATTTCTATCTTGCAATTTTTATAGCAATTCTCAAACAAATACAGAATATTTCAAAAGGCTCCTAAAGTGTCTAATTTATTGGGGATTAGTAAATATGTCTCTGTGGTAATGTAAAACTATCTTTTCCCTTTAAAATCTTCCAAAACGAACAGTAAGATTTGTTACGGCTAGTTATTATTCGTTTTACCCTTGAATATATTCAAGCGTAAATAAAGTGGTTAATGGCATTATTATTTGGGCAAAAGCTAAATGTTAAGGTACTGTGAAAATAAATATTTTTGTCATTTTTGGAAGCTACACTTCAAAAAGAAAAAGATTACTGTTATATGGGATGCATCGTTTTTGAGTAAAATCGACTTATAAATTCAATATTTACGTTAAAATGTCAATATCTCAAAACTTTTTTGTGATTAGCATCAACTTCCACAATTTCAGTGAGTGGTCACTGTTACTATATTAGTTAGATATAACAATTGGAGGCCAGACAGATTCTAATACACTTTTGCGTTAAAACAGCATGAGAAGAATGAAGAATAAAGAGAAACGGTTTGTTATAAAAGATTACAATCTTAGCTTTGTGATTTTTCATTTATTTATTTTACGGATTAAATTGTCTTTTATTTTTATTACATTGTAAATGAATAGACTTTTCAATTTTACTCAAAGTCATATCTTTATCGTTTTATGAAGGTACTTATTTATATGTTAGAGATCTTTTTTCAATTATGAAAAAAGGCGCCTGATATTGATAGCTCAAAATTCAGAAAATGGTTTTACTTACGAATTCAGTAGAATTTTATGATTGTATTCAAACAGTACGTATTATACAAGGTGTTCCGAGAAAACGTCATGATATTTGTTGTAATTATTTTGCCACAGTTTGCAAGTTAATCTGCAAAGAACATTAAACTGATTTTAAAAGAAAGGAAATGTTTCAATAAAAAGTCTCCTAAAGACTTATCTGTCGATGAGTTTTCTAGAAGTTACTTCTTTAATTTCCAAATTAAAAAATTAAGTCACAAGAAAAAACTTCAAATTAACTAAAATATTGGTCAAAGCGATGCTCACCAATTTCCATAAAATAAAAAAAAAAGATCTATTCTGACATTTATGAGCACATCTAGTGTCAATAATAAATTGATATTCCGTGACAATTATCTGTCACGGCTCTTCCAGACTTTCAGGTTGCCAGGAAATGGTGTAACCTTTTAATTTTATGTCTCAACAAACTAGAGTTGATTATGGTAATCATACGATCAGTCTGATCTCAAATGTACTACTACATAGGTATCTTTTCAACAAATCCGAAACATTTTTGGATTTGTTTCTTAATTTTCCTAATTTGAAAATCCCAACAAGCAATTTCTCGAAGACCTTTTAAACGAGTTGACTTGACTCTTGTACTATTTAAGACTTTTAAGAACGTTGTTGTAGAATATACGGGAATGAAGTTTGTGATATGAATATGTTTTATCAAAATTGGCCACTCCAAAAATCATAACTGACATGTTCTGTCAGTTTTTCGGAAATTCATCTTGAGCTGATTCAAGTTTTCGTTGAAACGCTGCTTCAAAGCAAAATAATTAAAATAGTCTATTGTTGCTTTGTGGGAAAACGTCAACATTAGAATTTTTTATGGTTTCTCTATTTTGAAACCCTCTTTGGCAAAATATTAATATGTTACATATGGACCATTATTAATTGCATGCTTTCTCCGAAAAAAATCTTGAAAACCTTCCAAAAGCTCTAAATATCTTTAATTGTAAACACACAACTGCGTTTTCTTGTCTTCATTTATATACTAATGTTAATGCACCTCTAGATTTAGTTTTTGAACTCCGGTGCACTGCGGTATTTATTGTTGGCCGATATGAGAAAGATAAACTGAATGAAAATGATAAAAGTTAATGTTATTCATCCTTTTTGCTTTGAATATTTTGTGTGTCTTTGCTGACTGACGATAAAACTCCAACATAAAATCTGCTTATAAAATCTGAAACACTTCAGATTCACTCTAATAATGAAATCAGATCACATCACATGAATACGAAAGTCGTTCGTTTATAGTCAACTGTCTAGCAACTAAATTAAATTAGAAATGTAGGGATAGGACTTTTGTATAACAGACATTTCAATAAAAAACATGAAATTATAAAACTGAAATGAAAAAAGAATGACAAGTGACATGTTATCCTGACGTAAAGGGGATCACCCGGAACTTTTTCAGAATGTTCCCAATTGTGCGTTATCCGGAACTACCTGAAGATCGGAACTTTTGGCGGGTGATCAAACGCAAACGTTAGATCTTAGAATATTATACCTGATGCGTGAATATGGCGCTTGATAACAACGTACGAGGAAAAGAAAATTATACAAGAGGGTTGTTGCAGTACATCTGCTTCAACGTTCGAGATTATATACCAAGAAGGGGCTTTCGAATTCTGTAACAATTGCGCACGAGCTCTATTGTATGTAGAAAACATATAGGTAGTCTAGCCATCTAATAAAAATTCTCATGTCTAGGAGTATATTCTAAAAAAAACGTGGTTCGAAACTGTTTACAGCTTCTCGCCTATCGTAATTGGGTTCCACATAATCACTAGACGTCTTCTGACCGGTTTTGAGGGTTAGACAATTACTATGGTTCGATCAGTTAATTTAAATTTATTATTAGAAAATTTCGTTAGATAGACGGAATCTGTTAACTAACATATAGGAAATTACATGGGAAAGTTTTAGAAACACTGAAATGAGAAAGGAATATACATTCGTATTAACATATCTTGTTATCGCCCTTGAAATGGTAATTACTTCTGGGATTAGATGAAATCAGGTAAAGAAAAAGTTCACTGCTCATAAAATAACCCATTATGTGACCATTAAATAATTTTTTTGTAATAAATATATGGTTTTTCAGGAGCTGGACAGTCTGCCCGAATCTACGATTTCCAACTACCATCCAATGTTACAAACCAACGTCTTCTACCCACATGTAATATAAAATCATGCGGTTAGATATTTTTATAAACAATAACTTGATGAACGCTACAATTGCTTCTAGATTTGTAGTTTATTATCCGGGACAGATGTAACCAATGCAGTTATGGATAATTTTATTACTGTATTTGTGGGAAATGTTTTACCTTCAACAATTTATTTTTTTCTCATTAGAGATAAAAGGTATTTGTTTTACGTTGATTTTAAACGGTTAACAGGCTAACTGTAAATCAAAAATAAAAATATAAACAATATCTGAAAAACCTCCATGTTTACATCTTTTGTAATGGTCATTTCAGTTTGTTATATTTAAGTTGACCTGCTTTTGATGTTTTTTATTTTGACAAATAGAATTGTAGCGGTTTCGTAAATAATAAAAACTTTTCTATTGGGGTTTTAGGGCCCACCTCAAATTTAATTATTTCAATTTGTTTCTAACAAAATAAAATAGATAACACTCCTGAATTGATACACAAAAGAAAAGATCATGAAGAAGTAACGGAATGCTAATCTTAATTGATTTTTTCCAAGTGGAAAAAAAATGGTTTAGTGCTCGAAAGTCATTTAGATACAAGCCAGTTTTGATAATCTTCGCTTAGAGCATCTCAAAATTACTATTTTGAGTCTAAGAATCACTGCCATAATAAAATCTTGGCACGCGATCTTGATATTATGTATAAGATAGCGCACTATTGATACTAAAACTTTTTGACTGTAGTCAAAATCAAGAGGCAAAAAGTAGCCCCAACTATTCGTTATTGGCTGTAAATGACAGTCATGGATTTTTCTTCTGAAAACTGTCTTGTTGCGCCAAACCTTAGTGGCACCTTAATACCCACATGCTCCCATTCTAGTCCAGGAAGCTTTTGCGAAAGTTTCTTCCATCACATTCAAAAGGACATCGTTAATAGCAGAAACGTATTTATGTATCATGCTAATTAGAGGAAAGAAACGTTCTTTTGGGTTCACAAAAACAGAAGGAGTATTTTTGTGATATTTTGCATGGGTTGGTGAAAGAAAACATTTTACAGAATTTTACTAAATTTATAAAAGCATTTGAGTTTGTATTGATTATCACTTAAAAAAAGGACTCACTTTCTGTATTCATTGGAAAAAGAACTGAAAGAGTGCTTATTTTCGTTTCGTGTCGTGTCAACTGAAGAAGAAGACTTCAGATGTATTTTTGATTTGTATCGGTTAGAACAAGAGTTCTTTTCTCAAGGTTTAGTGACTGTCGACTTTGAAACCCAAGCAAAGCCCAAATAATCTTTAGATGAGGAAAAGACCTTTGCTCTGAGATCTACTTTGGAACTCAGGGGTTGTAGGTTCTATATTTGGCCTTTTGCAAACTGCCTAGGAGTTTCTTGATCCAGGATCCTCAACGGGCTTGCAGCCCAAGAGGTTACGAGACATCTTTTTTTGAAATCCGTGCTTATTTCTCCATGGGCGCTCGCGGAAAACTTTTGTACCCAGATCCAGTTGCAGTGAAACATAAAGTAATAAGAAAGAAAAGGGCGCAAACACAATCTTTGTTTAAAGGCGCCGATATGCTTTGAACTGCCCTGTTAATCCCAGTAGGTGGAGATGTTGCTTTGGAAACAGAAGGTATAACTAAGTTGCAAAATCAAATGATTGTAAGATTGTTAATCTTTTGGATACAAAAAAATGCATTGCTTTTAAGTTAAATTTCATTTTCAGAAATTTAATTTTAATTACTTTTTATGCTGACGTCAATCTCTTATTTAAATAGCTGAACATGGAGCCGAATGCATATTTGTCAGCAAACTCAACCCCCTCAAAATAAATATAATCAATCAACCCTGTATCTGAACATGCCTAGAGTTCTAGAATAATTTTTTAATGTTCAGCAATTTGTTGAATTCTCTAATATTATTTGGAAAAAAGTTCTGAGCTTTTATTTTTCTTTTCATTTTTCATACAATTATTTCCCAATTTTTCATTTCTGTATGAATTCTTCACGCAATTTTGCACCAGATAGTGGTGATTGTGCGGTAACGTTTTTGTTGTAATTAATTGTACCATCGTGGAGTCATTCAAGTCGGGAATAAAAATATTCAAGCTACCGTACAGTCAGACGTTTTGGCAATAGAAGCCATAACTCAGAACATTCAATGTATGAGACAGTGAATAAACTCAGAATTAACAAAAAGAGCAGCAAAAAGATTTCGAATCTGACTGCCATAATCATCAGGGTCCAACAAAGTCAATCATTGAAAAACTGTAGCTCACTGCCATTTTTTAACAACGAAACGATTCTCACGAGTGTTGCAAAATGCTCCAAAATACTTTATAGAAACTCTTATTTAAAAATGTCAGATCAAGCCATACAAATTGGAGAATTGTACTATCTTTAGCCATAGTTTAGCTAATAAAAGAGCAAATGTGTTTCAAAAAGGTCATTATCAATCTCATCTAATATTAATTTGATCTTATCCAAAGCAATTGCGCGGCCCAAATTTTATTTTTGAAATGTTTTGGTTTTTATGAGCCTTTATTGGAGTTTTCAGAGCAAACTAATTTTTTTAGTCCATCTGGCTTTCAAACCGATCGAATTCTTTGAGTTAAAATTGTTTTGATTACTGCTCGCTTGGATGTTTTGTTTTGGGAAATTCCGGAAGAAGTTTCCCATTTACTACAGTTAATTTTTTTTAATTAGGTAGTCCCATTCAAACAGGACCACACATTTATTTATACGATATATTTTAAAAGCTACAAATCATAAGCTCATGATATTTTAGATTTATGTACTTTATTGTCCACCGTTGTCGATCACCTTTGCCATTTTTCAGGCATCATGGAAACACCTTGATATAGGCCACGCCCCAAACCATCTTGCAGAACCTCATCAATCCTATTTTTGAGGACATCAAAGTTGGCATATCGAGTACCACTTAGGCCAATCTTCAGATTGCCAAAACAGTTGAAATCACATGGCTATAAGTCTGGCGAATATGGTGGCTGGGTCCATGTTTCGATTTGGTTTTGATCAAGCCACTCACGCACCACATTGGCAATGTGTGGACGCGCATTGTCATATGCGAGAATGGGCTTCTTGACGTTGCGTGCCGCCATCCAATTAGGAATATTGCGAGTCAGAAAGTCTCGGTACACCTCGCCGGTCACAGTCTGTCTTTGCTATAGCGCCCTCTACTGTCTTTGTAATATGCGAGCGAACGCGGTCCAACGCGGTCCAACGCGGTCCTGTTTGAATGGGACTACCTATACTTTGGAATATTAACTAAATAGTATGATTTTATGGTGGAATCTTGTACGTATATGTAAAATGGTATTCACCTTCATCTTTAGTTAGTTATCAGTTTGCTACCTAGCCTTGCTTAAGATTTAAGTTCGAGCATTACTCTTAAAATTTATCGATATTTCTAGTCTAGTCTTTCGAGCCAGTAGTTTCTTGGGTCAATCAATTTGAATTGTGTAGTGCAGACTATAGGTATAGGGTTGGTGTGGACGAAAAGATTGCAAAACATTGTTCTGGACAATAAAGAGTCTTGGATATGGTATTAAAGCGATATAGTCCTTACTATCTAAGGTCTGCTTAAGGCAAGATTCATCCTCAGCATTCCTACTAGATACTAGCATAAGAAACTATTTCCCATTTTTTTTAAGAATGAATCCTCAGATACAAAATGGTCGGCTTAAGGAGGTTTTACTGTATATTTAAAATTAAACGGTTTTATTAGTGCTTGTTAAAAAAACGAATTTTCCAAAATCGTCCCCTTAGTCTTATGGGTTGTATTAATAAATCGAATTTCACTGAACAATATTATGATTAGATCAAAAACTTCTTTTACGTTATCCATTGATAGCTTTAGCTTATTCATTAGTATTTTAATTAATAGCATTTCTTTTGTAAACATGTTCTACGTAGTATGTGTTGTAAATAACACTTATTAAAGCAACGGCGTATCAGATTAGAAGAATGAAAGAGAACTGCCTTTGCTTTATTTATATATTGTTGTGGTACGTACATATGTAGATTAGTATCCAATAAAAATAAAAAGCAACATTTATTATTTTATTAAATTGATAATTGTGTGCTTGTTAACCATAAAAGCATCTGTTAAATTATTATGTTTACATAAATTTATTGTAGAAGTGAAAATGTATCTTTATATTAATATTTAATATAATGTCATCTACATGGTTTTAAATAATAGTCATACATGTTTACAGAGACATAATATTCTCCTCGTGCCCGTCTTGCTGGTTATACTGCAGTTAAGCGTATGACTTGTATAATTAATATCTAATGTGATGGTAACAGGTACTTCTTCCTTCTTTAGCTTGTCGAGCTTGCCTTTACAATATTTTATTTCAAAAGAGATTTAAAGAATATTTAATGATTCTAGGGATAGGAAGATTGTAATGTCAATGGTTCTAATAAAAGGAACCCAAGAAAGTTATGTCATAAATAGGGCAAAACCTCTAAGAATATAAAACGGTCATAAAAGTCCTTTCACAAAAAGACATTTTCAATTCACCTGTGGTTCTTATCCAGAAAACTGTAATAATTCAAAAAGTCTATTGTGGTAATGTTTACTACCCAGTAAGTAATCAGCTGTAAGTCCCCGCGACAGCGACCGCGGGAGAATGAAGTGAATTGAGGGTGCAGCGGGGTTCGAGTCTCTCGTCGAACCGCATTCCAATCCTGAGATGTGAAAAGTTCTAAGATCGAATGCAGGTTCTTTGGATCAGCTGTGTATCCACTAGGAAGTTCGACCAACGTGCTGTGGTAGACGTTCTACAGACTTACGAAAAACTAGCTCGATCCGTGCCCTTGTTCTCAATTGAAATTAACGGTCATGTCTCTGCATTATTTCTTTAGAAAATCTTGCCACGTCTTTCTAGTTAATTAATTAATTAATTATATGAATTATGTTTAAATTTTAAACAATGTCAATTTAACGGTTAAATATAAATTTAAAAATCGTCTGTTAAAATTTAAAAACTAACAATAGAATTTTAATTTACTAATCGTTCAGAAAGTGAAAATCTGAATATAAATTTTTTTTCTTAAAAAAATAAATTATAATAATTATATCAAAACTATTTTCTCGACCTTAAAGAACGAGAAATGAACGTTGATCTTACTTCAACCTGTTGGCAGTATGAGAACCAGAATTGTTTTGGTTGTATCTCTCTTCTACTAGGCGCATTTTTGTATATTTATCTTTGTTTCCCGCTTCCACAAGAATGTATGTTCGTTGGATGTATTTTACAAAGAAGAAAAATATAATCCAATAAACGTATGTTATGTCATTCCGTAAGTATCTTGATAAAATGATTAAATTACCCTAAACCAATTCCTTTTTTAACCCTCAAGGTATTGAAATCGTCTGTTTATTATTAATTCCGCCCAGTTATTTAAAAACCATTTAAATGAAAAACGATCTTTAATTAATTAAATCAAATAAGTTATACATATAAATTACTACCGTTTAAATCAGTTATGGCCTATATTTATTTTAAAATTATTAAGGCGTGACTTGTACAAAAAATGAAACTATTTTTTTGTGTGAACCATGAAATCTAAACCAGATTACTAGGGTTCTATTATAAAACCAGAAAAAAAATAAATAACGTCGCTGTCTTAGTTTTGTATTCAAGCAGGTTGATTATAAAGGAAAATCTAAAACAGGACAGGAAAAAAACCAAAAATTGGAAGTTTTTTAGATCACTCCGTTTCGAGAAGCTTGAAGACAATCAAAATAGAAGAGGTGGCAGTAGGTGAAAGTTACTATTTTGTGAATAACTGCCAGTCATTTAAATCAAAAAATCACAGAAATTTAGTAGGTGTCTAAAAACAGACGAAGTTATTCAATGCATCACCTAAAATAACTTTTAGAACCCTAACTGGGTTCACGCAGAGGTGGGCGTTGTCGGCGGATGCAGACGTAGTGGACCGCGGGGAGACGAGATTTTGTCCGTTACGAAGAGATACACCACACGCCACGCGTAAACATAAAACAAAGTATTACGTCAACAAACCGCATCCTGCCCCTGCAGCTCAACACTCCTGTGGAGGACGAGTGTTGTAGTTCTCATCCATTAGAGCAATTTTCTAGGTGATAAGTGGATACAAAATTATTCACAAAATACCGCTAATTATCTAAACTTTCATACAGTTTGTTGCACGTCCTTAGTGAAAATTTTTACTTGTAGAGACCTCAGACGCATAGTGTCAAGGACATACCGTTTATTGGCTCTATGAGTTAATATAATGTTTAGTTAACTGTTCCACTTTAAGTTTTGTCTAGAGCACGTTGCCCCTGTCTTTCATAACAAGTTTCATTCTTTAGCAACTTTTAGTTTTATTAAGGAAGCTATGCAACTGCGCAAAATTTTCTATTTTCTTACTAATTAACATCACGCCAATCTTTTCAAAGTTTACATAAAATATTTCCTGAAATTTTATCCAAAATTAACTTAAACGTTGCAGTTAAAATAACATGCGAACGCTTCTTTATTTGCACAAAACATTTTATGACTGTTATGAGTGAATGAACGTTCGTTAAACGTCATTTCGTTCATGAAATCTCGAGAACTCCTAACCTACTTCGTCCTTTATCTCAGTCTGAAATATCAGATTTCCATTTCTCATTTAATTTAGCGTCAATTTAAAACTTTTCAACATTATCAATATTATATGGCGAGTTTACTTTCTTGCATCCTTAATTTTTATGAAGTGATAACAAGAAAATATATAAGCCTTTTCCAGGAAAGACATATCTTCTGTTAATTTAAATAATTACAGAGCAGCTTGCTTTCTGTGGAAAATATTATGTTAAAAGATTAAACTGGATAAATGAAACCAACTTTATCAAGAGAAATTGGGACAGTCTTGGAAATAAGTAGCTCTGAATAGTAAAAATGGAGAAAAGTCACAGCAGGAATAGAACAAAATTTGGCAGATAGATTAATTATAGATATGTCAAACAAACAATTCGACTTATAGAATTTTTCCTCTTCTCGTCAGCTTTTTTTAAATTGTTATGAAGTCAAACCTTTGGAAAATACATCTCAAAAACTAAATCCGATAAATCCTGTTCAACTGTTTGGAACGTATTTAAATGATCAACTGGAAAACACATTTTGGCCCACTATATATCAGTTCAACTGAATTTTGATATTTTGAAAGAAGCAATTACAAAGCAAATGTCAAACTTGGCCTAATGATTATGACTTGCAAAAAAACAATAAAGAAACTAAGGCTTCTATTACTTCAGTTTGAATCGACTTGCCCAGTAGCATAGCAAACGTTGATAAGAGTCCCTCTCAGATAATCAAGTGAGGCCCTTCTCAGTTTGCTTTCTTTTGATTGATTTTAATATAATTAAAAAATTTGTAATGCAAACTATAGGAAACAATTTTATGTCCAAAATTTCCATTTTTTTTATTTACATATATATGTGTGTGTTTGTAAACGACCCTAAATACAAACACAGAACATTTAAAAGAAAAATGAAAAATTTTGGACATAGTTCTGCTCTCAAGCCACGATATACAAACAGGCTTACATCTATTCAAAAAGGGAACTTCAATTTTTTTCATTCTTGTCCAAACGATTGCACTCCGTCCTAACAATCTTGCGCCTAAACAATCTTGCTTCCAAACAACTTCGCATACAAACGACCTCTTGCCTAAATGAGCTGCTTCCGTAAAATGGTTTTATTCCAAATAACGTTCCCATAAAAATTAGCAAAAATCTAACTTGTTTGCAGACAGGTCGATAGGCTAACTTACAATAATCCACTTCAATGTCAGGCTTTGCCTTCCTTTAACCTTCTTAAAAAAGCTAAGAACGAACACAAATAGGGCTATGCCCTCTGACTGATCACCTACAGTGGGTAGCATTCAACTAACTTTTTTAACAGAACTGAAACACAAACACGGGTTGACTATATCCTCCAACGGGACCAACTCGGATGGTCCAAAGACGGTTTTGCCCTCTATTAACCATACTTTCTAATTAGAATTTCTATTGGTAAAAATGACTTTTAGAAAAACACAATTAGTTTTTTGCCAAATATAATTTTTTGATAAATCCATAGCCAACTTATACCTATTTGTGAAGCTCAAACAATAATTTTTCAGGTAAGTCATAGCCAACTATGCATTTTGTTACAAAAAATAAATTATATGGTACTCGTCAAAAACAGTAAAAGCCCACAAACAACCAAGTATGCCATGTTATTGCAAATGTTTCCAATGTCAATTGACTTCGTGGGTGTGACGTCAACGCTAGCTTGTTGTCGTGGTTTAGTTTACGAACAAACAATCGGTTAGGTAAGTAAGATTTATTTATAACGATCACCTTATTTATTTAAGGAATGTCTGAGACTGTGAGGCTAGTTGCTTTGAAATTTGCTATCATGGGCGTGACTTCACGTGCAACATTGCCAATAAAAGTTTTGTTCAAATCAAAACTTAAAATTTTGTTTTCACATTTGAATTCCGGATAAAAAAGTAGCTAATGGTGGTCTTGGAAACAGTTTTTTGCTAAGCCAGATATCTCATAACGACAACCAATTCCACCTACCCTGTATGTAGTATCAGAATTCTACCTTTTCTCTCTGAATGAATAAGAATCAGTATAGAGATGAGAAATATACGATGAAACTATAGTGACAAAGTTTCACGCTCGAAGGCTAAGACAGAGTCTTGCTATATATTCCACGCTGGACAAAGCATACTCTACCTTAGGTATCTTCGATCTCAAAAACATGATAACCAAAGTAATCAATTAATTCAGTCTAGTCAAACTTACTTTATGTCCACGAAAGTCACTGCCAAATTGGTCAACAACGCTTTGATAAATGTTACATATTATGCAGCTGTAGCTCTCTTAACCAGGTTTTTGTTTAAGGAGGTGATGCTACGCCTAAAAACAAGAAAAATATTTTTGAACCAAATGTAATTTAAAGAATTAACACGGAACTTTTCATTTGGACAAAACAACGCGTGAGTAAAGATAATATACTTTTACCTAACAGAACTAGATGTTATAGTCAATGTGTCCAAGAAATTTTTGGCAAAAATCCTATCCAAGATTTCTTGGATTTGAATATTTTTCCGCATTTGACGGCATTTCGAAAATTGTATTTTCTAGGTAATCTAGGAAGAAGAAGAAGGTGACACAAGAAATGCCAATGGATTAGTAGAGGAAAACAAAACCTCAGACTAATTAATTAACCTCGGTTGGAAAAAAAGAATGTCTTCATTCACGTTTACTCTCCTTACATTCTATTCAACCCTAACATACTTAATAAGATCCAATTCTATAGTGTGTGTACTAAAAACACTTTTGGTTTTGAGAAACCTAGTGCGCATTCAGCAGAAAAAAAACGATTAATGCTACTTTAAATATGGTAAAAGGATTGTATCATTTTTCTGAACTGCACCATACCAGAAACGAGAATATCAGGAAAGCAATTTTCTCAACTATCCAAGAAAACAAAATAGACAATGTACCTTTAATTGGTACTACAGCTATAGAATTAAACCTAGCGTTTGGATGTGGTGGAGGAAAAACTAGAAAGAGAAGCCATTTCTACAAATAGAAATTTATGAAGAAACCTTTTCTCTATACTTCTTCTTCTTTTCCATCCCTTCCAGGACGTCAGAGGTCATCGTTTCTTACTAGTTCACCCATTTTTTCCATTCTTTCCGGTCTCTTGCGAGTTCGTTCATCCGTGTCATCGTTTTGCCTTTTTCTACTCCTATTTCTACTATTTGATTTATCCACCTTTTGCGTGGCCTTCCCTTTCGTCTTTTCCTTCCGTATCTTTTCGCTTCTGATATTCTCTTCACCAGTCTTGTTTGATCCATTCTAGTTATGTGTCCGAACCAGTTAAGTTTTTTTCTATTTATTTTCATTCCAATTGGAACCTCTTTTAAGTCTGTCCTTATTGTGTCGTTCCTGATTCTGTTCATCTTTGCTTTCCCAGCAATTTTTCTCAGTTTCTCCTGTTTTGTTTTTAGTTTACCACCCATGTTGCACTGGCGTATATCAGTATCGGTACTGAAATTGTATTATATACTTTTAATTTAACATCTACGTCTATTTAACTTTTTCATTGTATTCAATGTTTCTAATGTCTTGGACTTTATAGCTTACTCTCATAGTTTTGGTCTTATTTATGTTTATTTCCATTTTCACCATTTCGATTTCCTCTCCCATATGTTTATTAATTCTTGCATTTCCTCTTGGTTCGCTGCTATTATCACGATGTCGTCGGCATACATGAGTCCTCCTGTTTTCACTAGTATCATATTACTGTATCCTATTGTGATCTGTTTGTGTTTTGTTCTCTTTTTTACGTTTTTCATTATTTTGTCCATTATTATTATTATGAACAGGAGTGGGCTTTAGCTATCTCCTTGTTTTATACTCTGTTGATTTCTCTGCAATTTTCCTTTTACTTTTTTGTAAGAGCACATGTCTCTGTATATGTGTGATTTATTTACAGAGTAACAGTTATATAATTGTACAATACAATGGGATTCTTTCTAGGCAGAACTTTTAGTACGGTTATCATTTAAACATGACATGAATGCAGTTGATGATAGACGATGTGTTGCCTCCTTTTAGAAAAGACGCGACTAGGAAGTTTCAAGCCAAAATGTTGCGAGTTTTTCCTAAACTTGTACAAAGTGAAAGGCCAAAAACGTCAAATTTCTGTTTTATCACATTAACTGTACTGCTATAAGAAATCTTTAAAAAATACGGACTTTGAGCAATGTTAACTGATAAGAACGAACAGAACTTAGAACCAAAGCAAGGCTATCAGCAATATGTGGATTAGCCAATCTTGGACTACATAATTTGTGTGGAAGTGATGACAAATGAAAGAAATCAGCATTTCCGTTGAAGTATAATGAAGCAAAGAGGTAGATCCTGATTATCACTCCGAGCCTAAGAGCCCGATATCCTAAAAAAAGTCAGTGAATTTAGAACTTGCTTGTACATTTTTCAATAAGCCTTTGTTGAAAATATAAGAAAAAGTGTCTAGTTTCATACTGGAATTGGCCGTTCTACATTATGGATTCACACTATAATCATGGAAAAACAATTTGACATTAGTTAAGCGCAGAAGGGCATATTAGTTAAGAATATTGGGTAGGTCTAAAAAGAGTCAACGAGATTGTACGTAGAACAAAAAGTAAAGCAGTCAGATCCAAAATAGTATTGGAGATAAAAGGAATGATGAATTGGACGGCATTTTGGATATAGTTCTTGTGAGCGTTGAAGATTTCTTGAGCAAGTTTCTAAATTCGTTTGGATTTTTAAAGATCTTTCTATTCTTATATGTTTACAATGTAAATGTCAGAATTTGTCTTTTAGACAATTGCAACATTAAATAATTAATGAGAAATAAAGATAAACAGCAAGTTCTCTTCTTTACTGAAATAAAAGATCATTTGAAAAATTTATTATTGTTAGCAATAAATGTAGTACTGCCATTAATATTTACAGGTTGTTGAGAAGATAATTAGTACTTTAAATGCTTTAGAACATTTTTCTTCTACCTGTCAATCATCTCATCAACTTACAATAATACCCCTGTAGACTCTAATTTGTTACATCCTGATCTAAATATTCTTCATAGAATTATGTCCAAGAATTCTCATTTGCCCGGGCTATCTAAACGATGAGAAACAGCATCCTTCAAGAAAAAAAAACTAATCGTACTAATACAAAAAATAAAATAAAAAACTTGTGAAATTCAGAAAATAAACTTGAAGTAACTTGCATTCTTTTCAAATCCATCCATTAATAAAAATTAATTATTATCCATTACAATATATAAATAGTGTCAGCAATCAATTTATGTGAAAAGTTCAAGCAGTTTGAACTGAATTGAAGAGCGAAAGAAAAAAAATCGAAAATCTGTTTTAAATATATTATTAAGAGGCAAATGGAGCCATTAAATCAATTTGAGCGAGAAGAGGACTGTATTAGAATTTTTTATTAATAAAGATCGAGAGGAAGATAAAAATGATTTAAGTATATGGGTATATAAATTGTCACTGAAGTAAGGAATAATGCAGTCGAGATTATACAATTGTTAAAATTGCCCCAATTATACTTGTTGTATAGTCATGCTTCAATAATTACGTGTGGTGGTTCAAACAACTGAAAAAGTACGCAAATTAGATCTCAGCAAATTGGAAATGTTATTTCTATAATTTCAGTTACATTGTAACTATAAAAGTTGTTTATTCTTGATTGATATCTTCACAAGGAAAGACACTTCCCGTATCCTCATTAATAGTAATTTAACTTTCATCTAATAACAGTCTTTCATGAGAATTACAACTGATAAAACGTAAGACGTTAAACATATCTATTTGTAGTTGAAAGAAAGGTTAATTAGGTGTTGTTGTTTTTGTGCAATAATTTCAGGACTGTAAAAAATATAAACAGAAGATTAAATACCAGTCATTAAAGCTCAATGTTTAGGTTAAAGTACCTTTAAGTTGAAGAAGAGCATAACAAGCTTAATTAATACTTATGGTTTTGTTTTGTTTATTTCTCTTTAGACATCAGGCATAGTTAATTACACTAAAATTAATTATACCTGGTTTAAAAAGAATCGATGTTGTTTTGCAAATGAATTGAACGGATATGAGAATAAAAAACATCAAAACAGAGAAAAATCGGAATTTGACTAATTGAATAATTGTTACGTACTTAACGACCCTAATGTTTCAACTGTAGCACTGTAGGAAACAAAACTGAAATAATTTGAATTATCAAAGTGAGATGCGTCGGTTTTGAATAAAACAGAATTCTACTAAACTTTACAATGTCAGCAGTGAATTTCTACTATTTATTGTAACATCCAAAAGAGGCAGTCAGGTCCAGTAGTAGCACCACTTCAAATATCGTCAAATTAAGGCAAATTCGCTCTTAATTCGAACCCGTGTTCCTTAAGAATCATCCGTTTGTTTTATTTTAAATAGACAAGCTAAACCAAATCCTACAAATAAAGATAAAAGGAGCATAAGAAAAAAATATGAACAAATAGAAAAAGAATAATAATAAAATAAAATAAAATAACAACGAATGACAAAAATAAAGAAATCTTGAAATAGTTACAATTATTGACCTTTTATTCTATATTTAAACATTTAAAAGTTAAGGCTTCTAAAGCTATTAATAAAATACTGGACACCCTATATACAGTTCTGCTGTAACGCGTAATAGAAGCTCCACTAGTAATCAAATTGTAGCCAATTTCTTACTCGGAAGAATTTCCCTAGCGTATTGTTTCAATTTAATTTGATTCATTCCCTGCGAATGCCTTTATCTTGTTAAGTGTCTGTTTCTTATGACATTCTTTATTTTTATCTTTTGATATATTTTGTTCTTTTCTAATTGGTACTCGATCTGAATATAATGTTGAAAACAGTAATTTTTATTAATTACTCCTATTTGCAAACTAGGAAGTACGCATCATAAATTAGATTCTAGTACAAAATACGATTATCAAGGATTTTATGAGGAAATTATTATATTACACAATTTTGTAACGAATTTATAATAGTAACGTAATTATTATGTAGGTGCAGAGGAATGTATAAATGCGAATGAAAATTAGAAGTGGTTCATGGAATTCTCAGTCCTTCTGGTTATAATTGGACACGAAGACCATTGCAAATTCTAGATAAAACGATACTAATGCCTAACCTGAAGTCAAATGTGTCGGAGGTACTATTCACAACTTTAAAGCTTTTATTGTAACGTAAGCCCAATAAAGAAGTCTTTTGAAAACCTTCGGCAAGTTTCACCACAAAAAGAACTACTAAATATATGCACTTGACTACCTCTAACAGTTGATTCTGTTCCAACACCCACCTGCTTTTAAAAATATTTATTTTTTCCATTTAGATACTTTGTCGTATATATCATTCTTGGGTTCTTTTTTTAGTTTCGTGCAATCTTCTAAAAAATATTTAACAATACTTAGAAATGGATTATGAACTGACACTTGCAACGGTATAGTAACGGTCATTTAAATTAACATATATTTCGGTACGTTTTCTTGGCGTGGGTTGATTACTTGTAATAGAAATCAAGGTGGTAACCGGTAAAACAGTACAGATGTAACGGTCGCCACTTTCCCTTACAGTAGTTAACTGTTAGGATTCTTACATTTTTCAATAAATCAAAAACCAGTAAAATCATTTGCAAAAGTTATTCTTTTGGTATTGGCCCGTTATATTATTTATTAGACATTCCAGTTTGATCAGAGAAAAGTTGATTAAGACCCATTTTTTAAATTTTTTACAGGACCGGATTTGAGAATACCGCATTAAATCAGATATAATAATTGAAGATTTAATAGCTGCTTGGTTAAGAGCAATCGAAGTCCTTATAGGTTTGATTTTGTTAAAAAAGGAGATACAGAAAGAGACTGCATACAGAGGGCATAAATTCTTCGCTTGGACGGTAACCAAAAAATAACATTAAAAGTGGTTCTGACCTAAAAACTGGGTCATGTGTTTCAAAAATTTAGACAGATAACTATAAATAATTTTTTCTTTTGTTATTATCTTGTCAGGGATTCAAATCGGATAGTGGTTATGCACTAAACGACAACATCAACCTGAACAACCTCACTATAGATAAAGTAACTTACTCAGAGGGATGATACGTAGCAGGACCAAGACCAGAGTTGCAAATAGTACGAAAGACAATAGTTGACATTACACACACACAAATTAGGGATAGAAGTATAAAGCTAATTCTTGTAATTTACAAATGTTTTATCAAGCGACAAGCTAGGGAAGGTCTGAGATAAATTGGCCAAGTACAAAGTTGATATAACAGTGACTGAAGAGGTTAGATAGCAAGATGAACACCTTAACAATAATGTCATAGCGACGACTGTTTGATGAATGAAGTATAAGAAACAAAAGTAATCTAAATCAATATTCCCTAAACTGTGGGGCGCAATGTTTAAGAGAAGCGCAGGTTAAAACCCTGCACAGGTCCGACCCGCTCGACCGGCATAAACTTGATGACGCCCAAAGAAAAAGTTCATCAGGCTAGAAAGACGCAATTGACCGGAAAAACTCAAGCCGAACTGGTCCAGAAAGTCTGACAAATCCAGATAGCCTGATGTAAGCCTTCTTTTAATAGGAGGGCCGGTCTGACCAAACTCAGGTTATTAAAAAAACAAAAAAAAGTTTAGGAATTATGGTACAAGATTGCAAAAAAAACGCGAGGAAGAAAATTTTGGAAAACGTGACCGTAAAGTTTCAAGATTAACAGAATTCCGAAAAGCATGTACAGTTTCGTTAATAACAATCACAACGGTGGCCTACTAAATAGGAAGATCAATAGGAGGATAAGTGTTGTGAAATATCAGTACGAAATAGAATTTGTAGAACTGTACAGCAGACACAATATGTGTGTTGGGTGAGATGAGAGCCTCAAACTTTAAATAAAGCTAAAAATTCTACCGAAAATACGAAGATACTATTAAATGAATTTTAATCCAACAAGTTCTACCATATCTGTCCAGATCTTCCTAACTATTTATTATGAAGAATGAAGCTTGAGATTCGACACTCTACCATCACCATCTACCAGCTACATCATCTTCATCGATTCTTAGACCGACACCACAATTACCACTAGTTGAACGTTCTCTTGGGTTAAGGGTTCTACGCTGTCTATGGACCAATTCCACAGCAACTAAGAAAACAGGACGCTTCCACATTAGAAATTATCCAAATTATCATTCCACTGATTAAAGAGAAGACTAACTCCTGCAACAGTCCAGTAGATTTTATTTCATTCATTCTTTATGAGTAAGCGATCAGAGCTAGATTACAAAACATTTAATTTCTTAACTTAATATAGCAAGTATCTAGAGTTCATACATCAATCCACAAGTGTGGAGAATGTGCAAGAAGATTTACGCAAAAAAGAACAAGGAAACCAATTTGGTATTGAGCGTTCCACTCTTTCTTTCTGCATAAATCCACTTGAGTACTTTTTTCACTCTCAATTCAACTCCAATTATCTTAAATGAAATATTGGTTGGGATTCTGCATGTAGCTCTAATGGAAGTACCACAGATGTTATTTAAAGCTGGAAAAACGACTGTCTAGTCCAGTGGGTGACATCCGAGGGTCAAAACAATACAATACAATTATATGTAGGCTTCTAGGATTTCTGTTATACTAGATCGAGATACTACAACTTACAGATCTGGACAATACATTTTAACACACTACTTTATATATGAAGAGAGACCGCGAAAGAACTACAAAATCCTGGAGATACAGTAAGGTAACCTTTAAGCTGTTAATTATTAGGTTGAACAGAGTTCGTTCCATTTCAAGATTTCAGATATCGACACCAATATATTTCAGATGCCTAATACTTCAAATCCTGAATCTGGTTTTTCAAATTTTTATAACTATATGGGAGGAGGGATTTAATAACTATGTCTGGTACGTAAGAAGATGAAAGACTAAGGCAAGACATTTCATATCAGTTTTTTGCCCTAAGATCAGTGGCGTAGCAAGGAATATTGGCGCCCGGGGCGGACCTTCCAATGTGCCGCCCCTTCCCCTTCAGATGAGATAAAAATTCGAATTTAAAAATTTAAAAACTTAAAGTAAACGTTTAACGCAATATTTAAACTTTAAACCACCAAATTGTAATTATCTAATAAAAAAGGAATTTAACTGTTGGCTATGATTATATTTAGATATTTGTATTAAAATTTAAACAGCAAACTATGTTAAATATAAATAAACAAATAAGAACAAACTTAAAATAAAACTACAATGCTTGAAACTTAAAAGCAAACTTTCCTAGCTTTAAGAGCAGCAAACTCGGTTATCGTTCTTCGAAATCTATCTGGTTTGTAAGTTCTTGCTCACAATACAGCCAGATTGGACAACTTTGGCTGGCTCATAGTAGACCTCAAGTAGGACTTAATCAGTTTCAATTTAGAAAAGCACTGATACCGATTGTCAAAAAAATCGCAACAGTATCATCGGGTTAGGGACAGAGATATTAACGATAAACTGTTCCAGTGGTCTTTCCTGCACAAGTCTGCTTTCTCTTAGTTACTCTTCGGGGCTGAACTTGGATTCCAAGTTTCTTGCACAATTGTCTCGAGTAGGTAAAACTGCGGTTCACTATCTCACTTCGCTGTTCAACTAAAAATATCTTCAATGTCCCAGTTTTTGCCGCACACCGTTGAATGTCCAATCGCTTGGTCTGCAAGTAAACTTGAGCATCGTTAATCTCTCGAAGGACTTCAGACCAAAACCCGAGGTAACAAAAGAAAGAAAACAACTGCATTGGTGGCAACAATACCCCAGCATCCGACCGAGTGACTGCATTTTCTGTTCTTTCGATGCTTGCTCTTGTCTTCAGCTCCATCATGTTCCAATCAGATATTTTACCCCTTAGCCAGTAGCAGCAATCAAAACGTCCCAACGATGGGTTGATGAAGAGAAGAACAAATATATTTGCCCCACCGTCCCGAAAGAGTTAACAGATTCCAAAGTGACGGAAGCGGCGTGAACACCAACTAGGTTCAAAGAGTGGTTAGTGCATGCGACGAACTGGGCCTTGGGGTTAACTGTCTTTATTCTCGCTTGGACTCCAGTATGTATGCCAAACATAACAGCAGCGTTGCCGTAAGCTTGGCCTCTACAGTTTTCAATGTTGAGTTTATCTTGGTCGATCTTTTCCAAAATCATTTTCGCTATCCGTTCATCAAACGATACAAAAATACTTGGCTTCTTTCACCGCTTGAATGATTTTCTTCCTTATTTGATCGCTCAGTACATTGATAAACTTGTTCTGGATCTGGGATGATAAGTAGGTGACGGTCTTCGTGTTTTTTAACTTGATTTTCGTCAGGTGTTCGCTCAAAGCAGAATCATATTTCGCCAGTAGGTCCACTAACTCCAGAAAGTTTCCTCTGTTGTCTCACCGTTCAGATTTTCCCGGTGTCCTTGGAAAACCAGATTTTGCTTTGCCAGAAACCTTACAATGTCCAGTAACCGCACTAAAAGGTCTCTCCATTTTGCGTATGTTTACACGCCTGGGGTATGACAAGGGTGTCGGCGGCAAAATTTTTGCGAAAAGTTCAGAACCGCAACAGCAGACAAGGGGTGGCCCGCACCCCCCGCCCCTTCCTTGCTACGCTACTGTCTAAGATCTCCCACAAAGAAATTACAACTGAACCAAGCCGAATGTACTCAAGCAATCAAGTTTTTCTTTATAGGAACTGAAAACAAACCAATCAAGTTTGAAAGATTATGTATGCCTCTACCACTTCCTTTCGTACATTATCGTCACTGAATTAACCAAAGAAATTGAGAAAATACTACCATGAAAAACATACAGAAATATCGCATGTTGATTCCGACATATTGTAAAACCAAATTATCAGTACTGACTATTGGATTAAGAAGATTTTGAAAAAATTAGTAGTTTGGTCTAAAGAAAAATGCAAAAACAACGTATACCAGGTAGTGATGGTCATTAATTGTTTTTTGGTCATTGATTCGATATTGTTTGATACGTAGATAAACCCCTGAATACCTATAACTATATATCAAGGGTAACTCGATTCCAGTGAATTTTGATTTTTAAATTTTTCTTGATAAAAACAATCACTCTAGATGATAAAGTGCAGTTGTTTATGCTGTCCGATTTTTCTTTCAGTTGTTACAAATCATAAAAACAATAATTGCATTTTTTACAATAAATCTAGTTTTCCAATGTCTCAAATCTAATAATTTTACATGCATAGATAGTAATATGATGGGAATATAATAACATAATTCATTAGTAGAAAGAACATTAAACGACTTCATTCGTTTTTAACCCAGCATTAGTCAGATAAAACGTGGTTTTTAGTATTGGAAGGGTTATGTTTAGTAATTTTTTTGTTGGACCCAGAGGAAACCTTTTAAATATAAGCTTAGAGCTTTTGTTCTTTCGTTACCTACAAGAAAAGCTAATGGCGAGGGCTTCTTCACGGATGTGGACTTCACGGTTCAGAGACTATTTCAATCAATGCAAGTCCTTTGTCCTTATTATACGGCTGCATCTCGATCTAACCGCCAGAGCTACCGACCAGACAACCACCATTATATTCTTACAGACTTTGTGGTCTTTTATACTGAAAACACCACAACAAAATATTATTATCTTCTAGGTCATAAAAATTATGTTGATGTAAATAATAATTTGAAGCAAAAATCAAATTATTATCCTGCGGGTGCATTCGTTTGTTTTATTTCTCAAACAGTATTCTAGATTTATGTAGCTTTAGGGTACATAAAGTTCGGAAGCTTTAAGTTTTAGTTTTCTAATAACGGTGCATTCAATAATAAAATTATGCAAATTCATGAACGTGCAAGCTAGTTGATGGGACATTAATTGAAAAAGAATAATGCAGGTATGTATAAATCACAACTCATCATACATATTAAAATACATCGACTTTGTTTGTTTTTACCATTAACTTGTTTTCATACTCTTGTGCATACGTAAACCTTTGAAGGACATATCTATTGATCTAACTGCTTAGTACTGACTGAACCGTCATGACGTAAAATTTTATTTTCAAATTAGCGTTGCACCGATTCTTAACAAGGTACATACAAATTAAATAACTTTTTATGAACTTTTTGCACGGTATCTCTCAGAAATTCTATAAAAATAGACTGTAATTGCTTCTCACTAAAATATTCTCAAATTGCATTCTTCTAAAACTTAGAAAAAAGGTCAATATAAATCAAGTTGGGAAAGGAAAGCGATGGTTCAACTTCTAAACCATCTGTGGTACTTATGACCTTGGTTTCGCACCCCTACTCCATACCTTTGCCTCATTTAATAATCAAAATGATGATTGCAAACTTCGTTAATAACGACCAAGAAGATTTGTTGTTGCGTTATGTTTCAGTTCAGAAAATCCATTATGAAGGTTTAAGTAGCTGTTAGGAACTCTGATAGTTGATAGTTGATGTATGGTGTTTATTGTGGAGCAGAAACATATCTTTAGCGTCATGAAAAGTCAAGAACTGAAAGCCCAAATATTGCGAGGTTATTTAAACCTGATGATTTTTAAGTGACTAAGAATTCTAAATATGCTTGTTCTCGAATAAGGTCAGTTTATGTCCTTACGACAATTGACACGTTAACAAATTTATAATTATCTCTATCTAGGCAAAACTTTTAAAAATCTCATTATACTTCTAAAGAAAACTTCTTTTGTGGGTACAAATTTCATGTTTCTTTGTCATAAACACTCCTGGAAAGTACAGAGAAACAAAGCCTTTCTTTTCAAATTTCAGACTTGAACTCATTGCGTGTAGAAACGCTTTTTGGTTAGTTGTGCAAAAGACATTATTTCCATTAATGTTACTATTTGACAGTGCAAGGGATTTCTCGTAATAATGACGTAACTTTTTTCATCTTCGCGCCCAACCATATCATACATACGTTTTTGCAAAAATTCTTTTTTTCCCATAACTATTAAGCACTTTACAAAAATCAAACCAGAACGTAAGTAAAATATTTAAATGACATTTAGTTTGAAAAACCCTACATGATCAAAACTCAAGATAGGATAAGGTGATTTCAATGGGCGCAGCAAATATGTACTTTCATTTCACGCTGTGCATTGTCGAAACGTCTTATATCTCTGATTGGTCGTTCATTATGTTTTGAAGCAAATATGAGACAGGACCACATTATACAATATGTGTGAAAAATTGAAAACACACACAAAATTGCTTGAATATTACTGCATGTCAGTTACTGATTACGACTATTTTATCATTTTCATTGCTTACTGCCTACAAAGACTTTTTGACATTTTGGCCTATTTTGGTTTTTTTTATAACTCCAGTAGTCATATTGTAGATCTACGAGTCAATGATTCTTAGATTTTCTCCAACTAGCGTTGTCAGAGATGTTCCCGCAACAATGTAGTTCATCCGCCTTATTGGTTTTTAAATTTCCAATAAAGGTCACTACGATTGTATTTTGCTTCACTAAAGTTACGAACTATGAAAAAGTGAAAAAACCACATTAATTATACGATTGCAAGTGTCTATGATACATTTTGACATTTGAATAGTGTAGACCAGGGGTAGACAAACTTGGCCAACAACTATATAATTTAGTATTTTCGAGTTTGAGTACAAGGTTGCTATTGATCAACTTATTTTGAGTTTCTCAATTAAAGAATTAAAGTCTTGGTCAGCAAAACTACGTTTTGATCAATATACGTTCTTCATAAGATAAAATTATCATAACAGACAGAATTGTTCAAGACTCTTTTTTTCTAAGGATTCAAGTCTTTTGCATTTTTGTTACTTTATTAACCAAAAGTTTACAAATAAACTTCTTCCTGCATCTATAACAATATAATGATCATTCATGATCTCATCGGTACGTTTTGCTACAAAACTGGCAAAACGTTTAGTAGTGCTGTCGAGTTCATGACAATGCCAAAATGAGTGTCCAAATGACGCTTGGTAAAATACCAAAAAGATTAACTATATTGATTTGCAATGCAGAAATTCTCCGCATGGGTAATCTTTGTTCTTTGTTGAATTTTGAACAGTTTCCTTAACAAATTTTTGAGGGTTTTCTTGATTCTTCATTATCCTACGAGATATTGCAAAAAGAATCAAAGTGTATCAAAGTATTCCGTATGTTAAATAACAATACAAAAAAATAAATCTGTTGACGTAAACGATTTTGGTTAGTCTTTTCTATTGTAACTGTTCAAATTTAGTCCCTTGTGTGGATGTAATGAGCTGAATGAAAAAGACAGAAAATTTTAATTGGAGGCATATAGAAAAACTATTACTGCTTAGTTACCAGTCGTCTATGCTCCGACATTGATTGTATGTAATAAATAATAATTGAGTATTAGAGATCAACAGGATGCTAGTAGATTAACGCATTTAAATGTACTACAAAGTTAGGTTGCATGTTTCTGTTCGTCTAATAAAGATTTTCAGTTTGTTTCCGCTTTGCAACAACTTTAACGTTACTGGCAATATTTCTGCCCTCAAATTCTGATTGGTAGCGATTCATAGGGGAATACCACTATTAATAGCATGAAAGTCCCCTTTAACGTTCCTTCTTAGTCATCAAACTAACGCAAAGCTTGCTGGTCGAGCATTTTAGAAACCCATATATTACGAAATTTCTACTTTTATCAAATTAAAAGAATTCTAACGAAAATGGTCAAATTTGTTTGTAAACTTCAGTTCATTCTTGATTCCTCTCTTCGTCGATTATTCTTTCCAACGATTTAGTAGTCGTGATCCACACCCCTAACGGTTACATTACATAAACAAAGCAGCTGAAAGCGTTTAGTGAAAAATCACGTCTTAAAAGCTAATTATGCAGCTTCCGCGATGATAATAAAAAATTCTGACAAAGGTATGCACGTACTTCAATGAAATCTTGCATAGTTAAGCATAACAAGTGCCATCTTAGTGTAGGTGAACGCACCCACGACGATTGTCCCTTTTGAATGTTCAGCATGAGGGGCCGGATGCGTGACCATCCGGTCGAACAACCACTTCTAAGGTGTGTTTGAACATACTCAACAATTTCGTGTTTACAAGCGCCCAGATAACGTACATTTGCACTACAAGACGATTAAAAAAATCAACCAAGAATTTCATAACGTTTTTTAATAACCCCGAATAAATTCCGGTGTTAAATTCCTGGTTATTTTACGCTCCGGTTTTAAAACCCAACACTGTAATCATGGCATGGTAATTTGACTGTAGGACCTCCGCAGATGAAATTGAAATGTTACGGTGGCAGCTGCAGAAATTATGCGTAATCAAAAATGGCCACATACGCTGCTGTAACTGGTCATATACTTTATTAGATAAAATTGCGGATGTGACCTATATACATTAGCTAAATTAAGCACATCTCTGTAATGATGTTATATGCCATGTATTTCATCTAATCAAACTTTTATTGCAGCAGTAAACCGCTGTTTTAATTTTCAACTAAACATGTTATTTAACAGCAGTAATTCTTGTTGGATGTTTCATTTCGTGTCAACTAAGTTTTTGAAAGAAACACATTCTTGCACGAGATGAATTTATATTTTAACAAATATAAAGAGAAGCATGGATAATATGCAAAATATACAAAGAGCTTGTTGTTTACATACTACCTAACTGGTGATAATCAATTTGAACTTTGAACTTTGAAAGTTTTTAATAATTCACTGTTTATAAATGTAAAAAAGCGAATCGAAATCTGGTGATCATGTACATAATAAATCTTCCCCTGAAGGTTTTTTTTTGTTTTATAATCAATCATCAAGGTGACACGATTATTCAAACAAGAAAAGATTAATGTTCAAGATGCTAGTATTGAAATCAAAAGTCGGCGTTTTTCAAAGTCATAAAGTCCTTTATCGTAACAAAGATAGGAATTAATAACAAGGCAACAAAGAAATTGAACACAAAGAGAAAATGAATACTTATGATAGATAAAATAAGAAAAAATCGATAACTGAATGAAATCTTTCAAAATCTCTTGAATTTTGGAATGAGATTGATTGACAAAGTAGTATCAAACTTATACGGTTGGCATGACGATTTAAGAGCATTAATTGATCAAAAAGAAGGTAACATCAAATTGTAGCATACGAATTTTGATTATAACTAGTAGCATCTTTAATAGCAGATTGGACCTGAAAACTATTTGGAATGACATTGGAATGAATTCAAACTTACTTTAAGGTTTGAAATAATTTGACAAGAGACAAGAATGAATACTGAGATCACTTCTGTGTTTTCGCCATGTTTCTTCATCTTTACCAGATAGGCGCTACACTGCCTACCACTGCAGCATTTGAAACAATATTAGGGCCTAGGCTTTATGTAAAATAAAGAATAAATTGAACTTATTAAATCTGTAATTACCAAGATGTACCAGTCTTTACGATTCGTTTTGGGCAAAGATCTCTTGATATCAATTTTGAAAATTTACCAAGAACGTTTAGTATTATAGATTTTTCTCATGAAACCTGTAGGTAGCCTGCGTTCACGTTCAAGTAGCGAGGTCAATAAGCAGAGATGACCGGACATTGGTATATCGTGACATTGCCCAAATATATCTTTAAGTCCAGAGAAATCTAACCTGATTTTTTGTAAACCTGAGCTTGGAAAGACCGCAATTAACAAAAAAGTGAAATTTCTTGGAATCACCAAGACAGAAGACTTTTCCCATATATAGCCATGTACCAAGTGATCAAGTCTACCTAAAAGATCTTTAAGTTTTGAATTCCCTGACGTAGAGCAAGATATACATTCTGTGCAACCAAGAGATTTGATTATATAGCAGATAAGAGATGACATATTAGTTTGTTAAGTCAGGGTGTAAGACTGTCTGCAAGTTCCCAAACTGTTAGGGCAATATTATAAGCTACCTTAGGATTTGCTTTTCCACAAGCGAAACTTCCCAACTGAATTCGAGCGAAAACAAAGCTCAAGGCTGGAAGATTCAATCCTAGTTGCTAAACTATCATAATAGAGACATACTATTAAGACAAATTGTTTTTATTCTAACTTCTTCTAACCTACAGTAACAATGAATCAGTTCAAAAGACGTTTTGATTATTATTAAGACTGAATCTTTTTGATAAAAGGGCAAAACGTCTAACACACAGATTTTAATCAAAAGTCATCCGAAATTAGAGTTCGCATACCTAAATGTCAAGGTTTCATTAGGTCTAAAAGTATATACTTCTGTTGCATTCAATTAACTAAATTAGCAAAACAAAACCAAGGAAAATTTCCATTTTGGAAAGCTAAATCGTGAGATTTATCTAAATTGCAAATCGCGCAACGTTCCTTTGTCAGTTCCAGAAACTGAAACCATCAAGACGATTTAGGAAAAAATTAACATTTCATTAATACAGGGTGATCAAACTCAATCGAGCGATTCTAAGGATCATTTTAGGGCAAAAAGTCAAACACATTATTGTTGAGATACTGAAATATAAAGATAAAATTTTCTTTAATAAAGTTACTGAAACGGATCTGTTTATCTATAAATTTCTATGGTTGACGCTACATCTCTTCTGATTTCTGTAAAGTTAAATTTCTAAAATTCTTCAAATTCATTAATCAGGTGTTTTCGCCTTTCCAATATCATTAAAACAGTCTGAGATAGAAGACCGAAGTTTTTGATACTATTGCAACTGTGAGGCACCTACTATTTTACAAATTTTCATAATTATTAATTTAATCAACGGTAGAAATTTTAACCTCAGTATATAGAAAACTTTACATTTGCTTTTTGTCTTTGGTTAACGCTTCGAAATATTTTAGTGAAGTTTGATGCACCATATATGAAAACAGTTTGGAAGACAAAACATGCCAATCACTACTAATTAATATTTGATATTGTTTTTGTACAGAAAGGGTAAAAAGGTTTAGTATTATCTAGCTTACTATACAGTCTACGATCACGAGTGAGCCAAGTAGATTTTTTGCAATTGATTCTGTTAAACTTTTGACTAACTGCAATGTATAACCTATTCTGCCTGTAACTATCTATAATCAGTTACCTCTTAAAAGACAACTGTTGAGATGTGGTAAGAATTTGACTAGAATCTAACCACAAGCTGGGTTGCCATTTTTAAATGAGCTAGCAAGCATTCTACATAAATCAATCTTCTATATCAAGTAGTCAGTTTTAGACAGGCCTTGATTTTTGCTCCTTAGCTGTCATCAAGGTTGGCTTTTTAATAAAGAAAGTTTAACTTTTGCAAAGAAAGACCTAGACAGCTTATAGTAAATTTAATTCGCATTGGAGATTTCATGTAAAGAAAGATTGACGGATACATCAAGAGTTCTTCTTTGATCATTGATGGAGTTTGTCTTTGGCTAGCTCACAAATAGAGTTGCTAGCTATGTTTCTCCTGAAAATGTCCAATACAGATGTACCCGATATCTGACCAAATTCCGGTATCCAGCTTATTCGGCCATCTTTTCGATATCCGACAGACCGCTGCTTAAATAAAAATCTAGTTATCTTGCTATGGTATTTTTCTTTGCTTGCTACTTTCTTTTAGCAAGTCCAAAACATATCATGAATCTCAGGTTTATCGATTATGCGTCGAACATGCATCATTGCTACTGTCATAACTCAAAGATGTCCTTTTGTTAGCCGAATATCCGGTATCCAGCTATTCGGCCAAATCGCTATCCGTTGTCTAAATCTGAAATGTGAAAATTCAATCCAGGAAATTGCAGTCAAAACCATTACTAATCACATTGTTGTAGAAAAGTTTAGAAATACAGCCCTGATTTGTAATGTCAAGAACTCAGTGGTTGTCAAGAAAGGGAACTGGTACCTTATTACTTTATTAGTGTGGCAACTCCACAGATATATAAAATCTACTAATTGTAGATAATTAATTATTAATCAATTTATATTTTCATCAAAAAACATAACTAACTCCGACTGTCAAAAAACCTTCGTATAGACTTCGACTTATTTTAACCGAATATGACCAAAGTATCAAACTAACAAAAATTTCAAGTTTCAAACAATTTTCATAATATTTTTTTTTTGTTTATAGAATGCAAAGAATCCTAAATTTTTTACTATTGTAGAATAGATTCTAAAAGGAATTTTAAAATTCATTTTTTATATTGTAGAAGTGTATTTAATAGCAATGTCGAGTCTATTATTAAGATGATTAATCTTCATTCTTCCCCATACCTTCAAGAAAAAAAATCTTGGTCATTCTTGACCACTAGTCATTTTAGCTACAACATATATTTAAAATCTTTTGATAAATTCAGAGTTATATTGTTATAAATTTTGTTCTTCGCCTTTATAATAATTAAACGAAAATCAAATTTATTGTCACTAATGATAATAACAACAATAGTAATCATCATTATTATTACTATTTATTATTGACTTCTAGCAAGCATGTCCTCAACTATATAATAATATGTTGACAATAAATACAGCATGTAAACGTAATAGGTATTTAACATAAAATAGTAATGGACAAAACAAATGAATAAATGAAAGAAAAAAGAGAGAAATATATGCATCAGAGATAAATGTTTGTGCACATGTACCGTAACATTAACAGATGGGATTTTGGTTGTTGGTAGTCACAAAGGGTAATTTTCAAATTACCCATGTTTTTTGTTTTTTTTTTTGTATTAAGATGAGAATGGAATTTTGGTTATTGATAATAGTAGTAATAGGGGAATGATTTTCAAGCCATCCGGGCACCACCTATCGTTTTGTGTGTTTTCCTTTCATGTTTTATTTACACCTCAGAAACGGATGGTGGTACCGCTACGGAACTTAGTTTGTTGGTAGTGCTAGGGAAACAACTTTCAAGCATTGTGGCTACAATCCGCCTACATCTCTTGAAAGGGTTGTTATATCGAGATGAAACTTTTGTTGTTGGTAATAATCGAGGAGGCATTTACAAGCTATTCTTGTACCACCAATGGTTTTCTCTGTAGGTCACCGGATGGAGCCCGTTGGAGATCAAAGCACAATCTAAGTTTGAGTGTAATAGCTGACCTAATAGAGAGTGAACTTTGATAACTTTCAAAGGAAGATTGTGCGAAATCCTTCCTTTCAAGGTTATTAATGGAAATTAAACTACGCACCTTTGCCCAATTTAAAGGACCTTGCAGCTTATAGTTTTTTAAATCTTAAAAGTGAGTCTCAAATCTGAATAACCCAAAACCCAATATGGAATTTGAACAGATGATAACTCTAGCTTGGAATAAAGCAATTAACTTTCAATAACTCGTTTCTTTATTGGGTTTCCAAATTCTTGTAAAGCATTACATTTTTGAGTTCACTAAAACAGAGGCACAAGTGTCATGCAGTTAGACACATTTGGACATAATTGCAAAAACGGAAAACATCGACTAATACAATCTATTTAGAACCTGATTGCCATTTTTTAGTAGCAAACCGATCTTGAAGCGTCCTCGCCTTCCATTTAAGAAAGCGTAATTTCATTTATTTCTCTCCTTAGGATAGTAACATTGTTTTGGATTGACGATTTTAGATGTATTGTATCTATATGTTTTCGTCAATGTCTAGTAATTTCGGTACTGTATTCCTCTGGTTGCCAAGGAAACTTTGATACTCTCCCTATAGAGCCTTGCTTATTTGTATTTTAAAGTTTGCCAGCAGCGCAGAAAATTAACATGCTCTTATTTGAAAGGTAACCAAAAAACAAAAAGAATCTTAGATTCTTTTTCTTTCTTCTTGTTTATTATAAACTAACTGAATCGCATAAACCTTCTTCAGATGCTTCTTTAGATAGAATGTTTCTGACCTACAGAAAGTTTTATACATTTTGACATTTCCTTTAATTTACATTTCTCATTTTTAGTAATGCACCATATCATACTTTAAGATGAGTCTTTTACATCTTAAGAATTTATCATATTCTCTGTTATATGCATCGGAAAATCTGCCTTTGCCAAGAAATCCCCTTTGAAGCAACGCTGAAATATTATCCGTCAGTATTGTAATCGAAAATCCTCTGGCAAAGAAAATTTTGATGCTCTATCGTTTTGACATTTGCCAATGATTTGGTATGTCATTGTCATGTTTGATACCAATAGACAATACAGGCCTACAAGTTTAGAAAGATTTGTAGTAGCAATACAAAATTATGCCAAACATTTAAACTGCGGCAGAATAATGTTATGAAGAAAACAAAAAACAAGTTGGATGCAAAAGAAAGGAAAAATATAGTAGTAAAGAAAAAAAACATGAAAAAGACTCTTAGACTATTATTTACTAACTCTTCGTCAGACTCGCTTCTGCAAGTGAGGATTATTGGTTCAACGCTTTCCTTGATAGGGCGCCATTTGTACAATCACCCCTTTGTGTCTTCTAAGCCCGTGCATATAGAGCTCATATGATTTGCTGCCTCGAAATCATCAAGGAAAGCTCTGGTCCTAAACAGGCGTCCTTGGCTTTCCGTCTGGCTGGTTCATTTACCTTCTCGTTGCCGTGAACCTCATTGCGATCAGAAACCTAAACAAAATTGATTTCTTTTATCATGCTGATTTTTATGGAAGAGTTCCTTCCAGCAAGATACCTCTAGACGATCTTTCTTCCTTACCATGAGAATAAAGACCACTTTGACCGACCTTTGGGTTTTCGGGACGTACGCCATTTACAAGATGGCCATAGCAGAGAGAATTTCCTGTGCCCCTCTAGGGATGGTTAACTTCACTTTTGCAAGTATTTGAAATTTATGGAATGTATAAAGTTTACATAAAACTCTCAACATTTATTAAGAGCGGAGTAATGTCACCCGCGTGTGGGTTTTCCCGAGACTTTTACTAAACTCTAGGGAAAGTTTTCGCATGTAATATAGAAATTTATGAAATTATATTCTCACTAGACATTTCTGAGATTTTTATTGAAATTTCACTTTTTGAACTAAGTAAAGTTTCACTTTAAAGATTCCAGAAGTGGAATTTTTCTTTGGAATTTTCAAACACTGGCTGAACTTGTTCACATCCGTTATTACTTCTTCGAAGAATTGCAAGACTTTGTGAGAGCAGTTCTACTTAGTGATCTTGTAGTCTTGTATACTTTTGCAGCTTAGGATTTCCATTAGCCTGGTAGATTCTGATCGTTACAATAACTGAAGTCTAAAATTCGCTTGTATTTTCTTCGTATATCGGTCAGTAGATCGTTCTATGCAATCGTTTGGGCCATTAATCAATTTCGCTTCTCATTCAAATCCTTTCTAAATAATTTTCTGCGGTTGTCCCACATTGCTGATTAGATTGGCTCTGTCTTAGATTATTTCACTTCTAACGATGCAATAGTCCAACATTGAGATGTCAGACGTGACCCTCCAGTTACATACTTCTTGTCTGATGTTAATGGAGATGACAGTCATCTCAAAATTGGGTTTAGTTCTTCCATTTGATACTTCTACTTGAAATTTCGTTTTAACCGATTATGAACGATGAAATAGATTTAGATCTGGTAGGGATTAAGAGATAGGCGACTGTGATTCAAGTCTGAATAATTCTGATTCGATTCCAAGATTTTCATTAGATTTTTACAGTTGTTTCGCATTTGAAAAGCAATGACAAACTACTGGGTTACACTTGGCGCAGAGAATTTCCCTAAAGAGGCAGTGTTTGGTGGTTCGGAATCCATCTTAAACTATAGATGCCATGCTGGCACAAAACGAGTTACAGAAGGGTGGCGCAAAAACTTTGCTACAGACTCAAAACAGTTTTGACTCAGTTTAATAACTGAGCTGGTATTTTTTGTAGTTTCTGAAATCTAAAGCTTTATTTAAATTTGAATAACACATATACCTAAATACGTAGGTAATTAAAAATTGTTTGTTAGTAGAATTTTACCAAGAAAATAACGTTGTAGTGCTTTATAAAATTTTATAACTTTCAGTTTTGATTCAGGATCTATTTCCAAAAAATAACGAGCCTTTTTTATATTTTGTAGAGAAAATCATCAAATGTTAGAGCACGATATTGTATTTCGCCCAGTTATAATTTCTCGTTTACCATAAGTCAGTAACATAAGGTAAATATAATTTTTACACAAAGAAACAACCCAGAAACATGATACTGTAAATTAACTCACCTGTAATTTCCGTTTAAACGATTTAAGTTATTTGATCGATTAAAGGAATCTATGTTTACACGATTAATATGTCATGTGAAAACATCTTCGATAAAAGTATCTAAAAATCTATTTCGAAAATCGAAAATGAGAATGATTTATTAGCTGAGATTAAAATTTCTCTCGGAGTGATACCTGAAGGACACCTCAAATTACCTGTACAGGATTTTATAGGCGTAAGCTGCCGTTTACTTTTTTACAGTTTGTTGACCTCTCCTTCATTTTAAAACACTAAAATACTTTTAGCAGTTTCGACTAGCTTTACATATATAACTTCAACACGAATATTATTTAACTTTCAATTTTTAAATACCTTTACAGCTGGTATGTGCTTATCAAGACGTGGAATCCGTCAGCTACATCAACTCGTAAAGATGAGAATTCCCGCTTTAACGGAAACCTCTTTCAAAATCTCAGCTGACTGCAACGTTCTTCAGGCATTTAAAAATGTCGACGATGCGGGTGGTTGACGTTAGCAAGAGAAGACGGAGTGAGCCGGACAAAAGGAGCTTTCAAACTTGAATTTTTGTTGTTTTGTATTTATTTGGTACAACGTCGAATACATTGCAAAATCGGCAACAAAGAAAACTAAATGTTTTTGTTTACTTTAATAGAAATTCAATATTCGTATGATAAACAATCAAAACTAAATTAATACACGCACGCCCATGTATAATTTTCATTTATTTCAAGCTGTTACACGATTGAAAAAATTGTAATTATCATACCGAACATTAATTCACGTCTTCTTTACAATAGACTTCATTCAGTCATATTTCTTGTTGAACTCATCCTGAAACTCATTGCATATTAGCAAATTGTGTACATATGTTCAATTACTTTATCATCTCTTAACTAACGAACAGATTAATCACATGATTAGTAATTGTATTTTCCCTTATTAGGTTATAAATGGGCAATAAAGGCAAAAGAAATATGGAATTCCGATGTTTTCCCGCACTTTTTGCTATAAATAAAATAATTCGAGACTACTCTAGCAGAAATGAGATTTAAAAAGAAATTCACCTTGAATAGTCTTTTGAAAAATGCCCATACGAATATAAAGAATACATAAGGGTGGTTATTAAGACGGGCAAAAGAAAAATCTTCCATTGTAAATTTGTTTGATTTTGCAACCTGTTCTTTAGTACCTTAAGAAGTGCAGAGCTACAACTATAAGTTGACTATTTAAATTTCTTGGTGTTACTTTATTTACATCTCTTGATTTAATTTTTTTTACATTTTCTTTGTTTTGGCCTATATGAAAGCTTTATTCCTATCATTTCGCATTGGGTTTTTTCTTTTCGGTAGTCTACTTACCTAATAGTTAGTTACTATGACAATTCGTTTCAAAACTCACTGAGAAAAGTTTAAGAAGATGTATCAAAGTATTTTCCAAGAACAAAAAATTCGAAAGTTGTCTCGTATAGATTTTGGAAGTATTTAGGATAAAAATTGTTTTGAGCATATTTCAACCTCCTAGAATTCTGCAAGCAAAGTGATTTATTGGTCATCACTCATCAGTTAGTCGTATTCAAGTGTAAAAAGATGTCAAAATGTAACAGTTCAAAGTTCTGAAGAAGACGTTTTTAAATGATACTAAAAAATGGGATTTTGATAACAAATACCTAACAACGTCATATATACGTCATCTTCAATACCATACCATACCATGATCACTGTACATACATAATGATTTTTAATATTTTTTAAAAGAAGTTGTCATTAATTTAACAACAAAAACTTTTGAGGTCCGTACAAGAATTATTTAATATAACAAGTCAATTCCAATTAGGAATATCACGAGATACTGACGTCAAACCACGCAGTTGTTTGTGAAACCACAACACAGTTTATGTGATAGAAGCATCTCTGCTTGATTTTAATCACAGACTTTTATTTTTAATTCGTCACACTGTAATGACGTCTGGTCTAAATTTTGACTTGCCACATAATTCTAAACATTGTATTTTTTTTCTTCTTCACAACATAAATAATAGTTGTGACATATTTACTCTTTTTTGTTTAATTAATTAATATTTAATGAAATCTACGTTTATACGTTATAAATCAACTACATGTAATACCGCTATGCCATGCTAAATGCAGTTCACATACCAGAACTTCCCGCGTTTTATTTTGGCGGTAAAACGACATAAAGAATTCGGAAGGATGGCAGATTGCAGGTGATTTCTGCTTTACGGAAGCTTAAATAATCTACCTGAGAGCGCAATAAACCTAGTTTTGTAAATCTTAAGGATTAGAAAATATGAATGGGCTATAAAGGTGACCTTTACCGAAGTATCTGACAAATTTTATTTTTTTCCTTTCTAGAAGTTAATCGTTTTACAAGCAGGTTCATAAATAACACGTTGCAGTACTATCAGTTAAGCAAGGTTTACTAAAATATTACCCAAATAAATTCCAAAAGTTGTAGTGTAAAATTTTACAATAAAATGCTCAATTTGTAAAATTTATTTAATTATTATTATTAGCGCCATAAAATTATATGTATGAATATTCTACTTTACATGTAAATGAAACCACAGGTTAAAAATAACCAAACACTCTTTCACGCGAACTGCATTTCAATGTGATGTCAGAGACAAAAATAAAAAGATTTCAAGCACATCAATTTTAAATATCTTCATTCTTCTTGGAATCATTCAAAGAAATCAATTAATTAGAAAAATTATAATTGAGACTAACAATATGTAGATTGGAAGAGTGTAGTGAAAAGGGCAATTTTTAGACTTTTTTTTGACTGATTCAATAAAAATAAAGAACTAGCTAAAGTCTTCTTGCTTACAAATCTCTACCTATTCTGGACGGTCAAGTATCGATCGATGCCATACAAGTGGGCAAAGATACATTCTGTAAAGATTTCTGGAAATGAGGCAATAGCCTTCCAAGGCAAGTCATAAAAATTTTCATCTGCAAGCCAAATTTCATTGAAACTGATACAAAGGCTTTTGTTATATTATCGAGTAGCTCTCTTTTTTATTTTGTTCGAATCGGTTCGATGGCCAAATATGACGGAAACTGTTACCGAATCAGAAAATACTGTTTCAATGATATTTGGCTTAAAGTGTTTTTTGAAAGACGTTGGTTTATTGTTGATTTTGATAACTAGAGAAACTGGGAAAATTTAAGATTTTGGAAGTATCAGAGTGAATTTAATCATTTTGAAAATGTGTCAAATAAGCATAGTAAATGGTTTGTTTAAGTGAATCCACTGTTTATCAAAAAAGTTCGAATACTTAGACGGTCTTCTAAACTGTAGTAACATAAGTTCTTTTGTGATTCTTAACATTATAAATTTCAAGAGTTATGTCCATTACAGATTTCGACATTTTTGGATTGTTGGAAATTTAGGTATCTCAAGATTCTATATAGAAAGTTTGTGATCGCCCTCAGTTCTGGAAAAATACGTCTTGGTCAGAGTGTGATTGCGTGCAACCGCCCAAAAAGCAATTTTATCTGCTAGATAGTTAACAAAGGTCTGCTGACCAAGCAAAAACTTCAAAAGATGAAGCAAATAGGAATTACGTTATCTATGTATTAAAATTCAAAGAACTAGCCAAAAGCAGTAACTTGACGTATGCCATGATCATTTTTCCTTGTATTTATTATCTAATCAAGCATATTGCAGAATACCATACGTTATATGACGATAGCTGGAAATTCAAAACGCATCATTCTCCAGCTACATAAACTCAAAGAAACGTGATAGCATTTTATTTTATTTATTATTGTATTATTGTCAGTAGAGCACAAAACCCAAAACTAATAAAGGAAGCAGAATATTAGTGATATCAAAAATGAATTCTGCATAGAAATCAAAGTGTTACTACCCTTACAACTCAAAAACGAATGCGCAATGAAAATTCCAAATAGTATTGTATAGTGAACAACCAACAATGCAGCGAATCATGTTAGTGTTATGGCAAAAATAGAAGGTGGAATCATTTGCTATTGGCAAGCAAGTTTTATATTTTGAACTAAAAAATGGAGCTTGCTTATTGCAAAGTTAGAAGAAAAGATACAAATGATACCAAAGAAAACATAATGGAAATCGTTATTTTTTTATGAACTTTCCATTTAGAGCACGACTTACTTTATCGGTTTAGTCTAGAACAGTATCTGTTATAAATGTATAAAGCCCCTTTTATGATTAAAAGGCATGTGCTATGCACCCAATCCAAATAATTGATGTCTTAAGGGCGTAATTTCTGTTCTTTTTCTGCATTTTTAAGTATGACGTCGAAAAGACGTCTAGTTTGTCATTAGATAGTTAAATATAAGTTAATAAGACAGAAGAGCAGTCATATGTAATATTTAATGTTTTAAAATCATAGTGAGAGGTTCATCTTGCTAAAATCGCGTAACTTATCTTCTTGAGAAAATATTTAACTCTCTGTTCCTTTTTTTAATTACATAAACCATGCAAAAGGTAAACGTATTTGACAGTTTTTAGTCTGAAAGACTCAAATTTATTATATTTCTTAAGCTCTTGAGTTCTTAATTTCGTGTTTCAATTTTACTGTTAGTTTTCCTGAAGAAGCTTAAATGTATATTGTACTCAACAGGATAAACAAATATTAAAATAGTGCACTACACTTAAAATTGCTTTTAGAGCAACAAGACCTCAAACAAATAATAAAAAGACCGATAAATATGTCAGAAAGTAACCCTTCCATACTTAATTTTATTTTAAAAGTAAAAATTGACAAAAGTATGTTTTATTTAACTTTCTTTATTCTTCTCACAACTTAGCTGGATTTTTTGAAAACAGTTAGTCGGGTAGGATAATTTTGTTTACAAAAGACCTGTCAGAATCAGCTGTTAAAATTTGGTTTCAAGCATTTTCAATCTTCTCTATCGGTTTAATGACTTTTAAACAATCTGTATCTACCACATTCTATCAGAACTAGAAATAATGTGTTTACACTTTACAGTATGATGTGAGATTTCACATCAATTACGATTTGTATTCCTCTGACCACTCGAGGATTCTATTACGGTCTTCTGTGGTGAGAGATACACCTTTGTAAGTCAGTTTATTATGAGTGTATAGCATAATATATGTACTTCATAAACTATGATATTCATATTATTTCTAACTAAATTAGCAAACAACTTTTTACTCTCTTTTCTTAAAGTTCAGTCATCCTGCATATTCGCTTACGAGATAAATGATGAAATGCATCTTTTCTCAGCTGATAGCAAAAGAAAGCAGATCTAAGGAATCCGGCTCCTAACGTCCTGACATCCATCTAAGACCGGTCTATTCTATGTAAGTAAAAATATTGAAGACTTATAAGACGTTAGAATATAGAGCACAAAGCCTAAAAGCGCGGGATGTTGGTAACCTGTTCTTAAGACTTGTATAGAAGCCAGTAGAAGTGTTTTTCATATATCCCACAAAAGCGTACCTGACGGTCGGTTGTAATCACGCGAATCCACATTCAAGCCGACAGAAAAGATTTCTTGGAACTTGTCCCTTTACGTGGGAACTATAAATGTCGTACCCATTTCCTTTTTCTTACTTAAAAATCATATCTGTGTAGATAAAACCAATTATATCTACTGATCTTGTATAAAAGGCTGCTAATCAGTGCTACTGTCACTTACATGCTGTATAAACAAAGATGCACATTAACAAATTAAAACAATTTTTGTATGCTAGACGAATGAAAGATAAAGAAAGAGGAAATTCAGTCTGTAATTGTCGTTAAAATTATTATCTTTATAAGTTAACAATATTTTATAGAAAAGATTAATCTATACAATAGCGACAAAGCGAATTACAAACATAAAAGATAAGACAAGCGAACTGCTAAAGGCACTACTATTTTCATAGGAACACTTCTGTGAATCTCAGAATTCATCTTTTGATTTTCTAAATCAAACTTATCTCTGCAACTAAAAAAACGTTATAACCACTGAGAATTTTGATCTTTTTCAAAGACACCTTATAATTTACCACTTTCTAATTCAGAAATATTTTCGTAAGAAATATCAAGAGAAGATTCTAAATCAAAAATATCTCAAAACTCGGCCAAAGAAATAATTTAAATAAAAAATGTAAAGATTCTCAATACTTAGAACTTTTTCAAGTTTTGAACGCTGTTTCGAGCATTCCCATATTTGTATTAGGTATTTATTGACAGATATTAAGATTTTCTTTGGAGTTTGGTTTCTTCTTTAGACAAACTCTATTTAAACAAACATATTGAAAAATTTCATGGATAAACTACACTTTATTATCAAAATTATTTTATCTTCAATTCGGGTACTCAATTGTCAATATCAATATTATTCTGTGGACAAACTAAATTTACTTAAAAAAGTAAAAGTGTTTGCGATTCATAAAGGAATTTTTTCCCAAGTGTTGCTGATATTGTTTTGAGAATTCGTATCTTGGCTACTGATTTACAAATCTTCAATATTTATCAGAGTCTTGGTTTTAAATGCTTAACTTCTAATTTTGAAGAAAAAAATGAGAATTCTATTTTTGATCATGAACAATCATATTTTTGCTCAGATCTTCAAAATTCCTGTGATGCTGCTAGGCAAACTGTATTTAGATAGAAGAGAGCAAAAATTACCAATAATGAAATTCTTTTCAGGTTTATGCTTCTCTTACAAATCTGAAATTTGGATTCATTTTGTAAGTCAAGTCACTAAATTTAAATAGCAAGAATCTTTGAAAGTTCTGGTCTCTGTTTCTTGCTTTCTTAAATTCTAATTTCATTCTAATAAAATAATTTAGAAATTTGCAATAATGAAGTTATTCAAGTTTGTTTTTGAATCTCGGTTTCATTCCATAAGTCTACACTATTCCAATCAAATGATTTAGATTTTCAATAATACGAGTTTGTGAAACGTTTTGATCTTAATTTTGAACAGTTATATTTAGGCCATTTATCAGCTTCTTTGAATTTTCATCTTTATTTAAATAGAAAAACTTGGAAACTGTCAATAACGGACATTTTTCAGTTTTGGCCACTTGATTTTATTCTTTGGGGATACTTTATTTAAGTAGGTTTTGCACAGTTATATTTAAACCATTTATCAGCGGCTCTTTAAATCTTCTTTCAATTTTGGTTTTTTACTGAAATAGAAAAACTTGAAAATTCTCAACAACGGGGATTTTTTAGTTTTGATCTCTTATTGGAATATCTTCAAAATCTGTTTGCATCTTGATTCGTATTCTTTGGAGATACTTCATTCATTCATTCAACTGATTTGAAGATGCTCATTATACTGAATGTTTTTTTTAAGCTTTTGATCTCCAATTTCTGCAGCTGTTTATTGGCAAGTTTCTAAAACTGTATTAAATCTTGATATATTTCTAAAATTCAACGAAGAGTTCTCAAGATCTTTAATCATGAAAATTTGTGTTTGTTACTTTGAGCATCCACATCTTGGCTACGTTTTGACAAATCATCAAAATTACTTTAAACTTGAATAACATTTCAGTGGAACGATTTGGAAATTTTAACAACAAAGATTGTAGTGTCTAGAGCTTGAACAATATATTTGCCATTTATCAGCAGACAAGTAAAACTCCTGCACTAACTACAAATACTGAAAGAGCAATTTTTGCAAAACTAATTACCTCTTATGCCATCCTTGCCTTCGCTCTTTTTAAAATTGCTATCTTTGACTAGAGTGATGTTTCTAAGCTATTCTAACTGTCCGTTTCTTTCAAAGCTCCTGTAAATCTTCATTTCATTAAACTAAATCTAAAATATCTAAAAATGTCCAAAGCATTGGGAAGTTCTGTTGATCTTGTGTTTTGAACATCCATTATCATTCAACATAGGTGATATAAACGAAAGCTGGTTTTATGCTTTCTTAGATTGATACAACAAATATTAATTAAAAGATACCAAGAGAAATAACAATTTGCGTTTTTCGATCACCATGTGTAATAGAACCATAGTTGGAGATAATTTTGGAACTTTTTATTAGTAAATACGTTCTGTATTTCTATTATTTTTCTAGATTTTTTCAGAAGAAAAACAAAGAAAAAACCACAATAACAAATCATTGTTCCCGTGAAATAGATGTGAAATATTAGTTTCAATTTTGGGAGATTTGGCTTTAAGGTGTAATTCTGAGAAAAACAGTTCAATATACACGTAATTGAAAGTTCTCAATAAAAGTCCAAAAAGAAGATGAAGAAAATCTTTTAGAACTCCAAGTTGATACCAATTTTCCTATATGATGATGAAGTTATTGAAGAAATAAAATACAAAATAGTGAAAGTGATCTTGACTATAATAACGGATGGGCTTAAAATAATGGTATAGAAGGCAACTATTTTAGACATTGGCGTAATTTTTAATGTTTTTACGACTAAATATTTTCTGTTACGCAGAAGCAAGAATCTAAAACAGCCCGTCACTTTAAAAGCGAAAGTGTGCGATAGGAACTGGATCTTCTAACTAAGGAGCTCCGAAAGACAGGTAGACTTCTAATTCTAAACTCTCAAAGGCAAAGAAAGTTTGGAAAAGGTGCTAAATACAAGAATGAGGCTTCTCAAATCAAGTTGACCAGTAAATACGGGGTTTCTTGAGGTTGCTTAAAATATCTTAAAGAAACACAACCTACAACATTTTGAGACATACAAGGTACCAAAATTGACCCCAAAACAATTTTGAGGGGTTTCCAAAAGGTCCAAAAAGCTACACCTAAAAAAACTAGGAAAAAACATAAATCTTCCTGAACGACAACAGAATCAAATCCACCAAGCGAACCAAAAGCACGTCCAACTGAGAATTTTTGATCAATATTGTGTAGATTAGTGTGCAACAAATGGGATGTTAATCAATTCAATGATTGAAAATCGGAATACAAAGGTAATTAAAAAATATAGATAGATGTGCATGTTGTTCAAGACATGGTGGGTACGGTATGAAAAATTGAATTAATGAACACTGTTGCAACTATTATGTATCTATATCTTTTCATTATTAAAAATCAAAAAGATTTTTGTTTGATATCACAACACATGAATTTGCAAGCTTAATCTGCAGTTTCAGGATGTGCCTCGTACATATGCAAAAATCTATGTTTAAGGTTTTCATACTTCTTTTGTCTTTAGTTTGTAGGAAGTCATAAAATCTAGCACTTAGCACTTGTTATTTCTACCTGTACAATACGTTTTTTCCGTATGAGCCTGCATTAATCATCATCGTAAAATTAACCAGTATATCCCTTAATGCTTATAGAGTCTTTAAAACGCACTAAACAGATTTTTAATCATAAATCTTCCTCATTAATTAATGTTTGCAATTAGGTAACTATAGGTTTATGTTAACTAAGTATGTTGTATGATTATAAGAAGATGGATGTAGCGGTAGTTACGATATTAAATGTTAGAGTCAAGCTATTATGTTACCAGATTTAATTTTTTCAAGTTAGTATTTATGTGCAGATACCTACAAGCTCCACACATCTTTACTTCTTTTTTTGTAACATTTTATTTAGACTATGTATAACGAGAAATTGTTGCAGGCTTCAGTTATCCCAAAATATGCGACGGCATTGATTTCCAGAGCAATACAAAATTTCTCATGAAATGACATTTTATCGCATGAAACTATGAACTGCCACCTGTGGTCTAATTTGGAGGTTACTGACATAGTTCTAATTATCTTTATTTTTGATCGCAATGTACTTTTATTTGGTATGCTTCTGCTTTAGGTTTCATGGTTTTATAGGAAAACTTTAAAGTATAATAAGAGGAAAAAACCAATTAAGTCTTATCATACTCATCAAAACGGTAAAGATAACTCAAATATCAGTAGCTACAGAAAATATGTTTTACTGAGTGAATCAAAAATGTATTTTTAATTATTTAATTGTTAAAAACTAAAATGGGTTTATAAATTAATTTCTTTCGTTTTATATTCATCTAACTTAACGAGATTCCCTCGTATATAACAATCTTTGAATCGGTGACTTTACAACCGTAATTTTCTAGAATTAATCAATCATGACACGTTCAAGCTTTCAATTATCGAAAATGTGCATTACTATAAACAATTTCAATAGCATAGTGATTTGTTAATGAAGTTCAATGAAGTTAAAAAATATCGCATTACGATTAACGAATGATTAATAATGTTTAATGCATTGTTGTATTATACTTTTTGATTATGCTTCGTCATTCACTTCTTATTTATACCTGTTGAGACAAATTAATAAACTAAATAAATTAATCAGTTCTTATATAATAAAATAAATAATGATAGTAACTATTTAAAGTGAAATTTTATAAAGCAGAAATAATAAATCTGTAAGACTCATTCAAATTAATTTAAAGTTCGCAGTTTTTGTATCCTTTTATCAATTTTATACAATGTTGGTTGATAGAAAAAATTTAAAAACCCATAAACTAAGATGAAAAAAAACTATTATCTTTGATAACAATAGCAAAACTTGTATAACTATAGATCTGAAAATCAGAATGAAATTTTGCACACAATTGGTCTAGCTTTAGTCCTCATCATAAGGATTTTAAACGGTTGTGGCAAATTTGTTGGTAATACTGCTTTAGAATCTAAGACCTTTAAGGATAAGTACAGGATTTAAAATCCTAAATTCTACAAACAATACAGTTAATTACAAATAACAAAGCCAACAAGACTACTACCCCCTGCCAACAGTAGTATTACTACTTGCAGATAAACTGAAAAGTCTCAAAGAAGATAAAATCCTAAATATAGCATTTACAGAAAAAAACCATCATATACTGTACTTATACAGTTTCACACGAAGTAAAATATTAATATACAGGCTGTTCCAAAAAAAAACTGGCCTATGTATTTTGCCAGTGCCTTACACCTGGGCCAATTTTGATTAGTTACAATAATATAGCACCATACAGGTCTAAATCTAACCTTTTGGTATTACTCAATTGATTTTTGCAAAGTTTTTCCATAGTATTTACAAAAATAGTTTTTAGTATTACACCTTTACAGAAGTATATGGTGGTAATAGGTGCCTGTAACTCTTGGTGCCTCATAGTAATAAATTTCTGTTAACCCCATTTTGATCTTTTATTGCCCCTCGAATTTCTTCTTCTCCAAATACTTTTTTGACACCAATCGTTATCAATTTGGGATTAACATTCAAATTTATTCACTTTGTTGAATAAGATTTTCTGTTGATCAGTCATGGTTCTATAATTACCATCTACTTGTTCGATCTGTATTTGCTTTTGCAACTCCTTCCGCTTCATTTGTACATTTTCAGACTTCATTCGTGCTCTTTGCCTTCTTATATTTCATTTTTTCCTCTTTGCCTAGGAATTATCCGCGTCCTTGTGCCCGTTTCCGTTGTATCTCTTCAACTTCCCAATGATATTTAATTTTTTACATCACTAATTTTCTTTCTAATAATTCGTCCTCATTAATAGCACATGTCAGTTTGAATATTCATCTATTTTGTTCTGCCTGGCACTTGATTGATTGATAACATCCAGATTGATTCGCACTACTTCTTGATCAATATTATTAAACCGCAGTGTAGAACCTGATTTTCTAATAGCTGCACATCTATTTTATTACAATTTTCAACGAACTTCGAAGGAGTCGTTACTGAATTTGCGAAGTCTGTCTATCTGTATGTCTGTATGTCCGCATTTTTTGTCACATTTTAAAATTTTGATTTTGTTTTTTGATAACTCTTCAAGAACATGGTCAAAATTGCTGCCGAAGTCTGAAGAAAGTAACAAAACGGAGTTCGTTGTAGTTATGCTTTGCATTCCCAGATGTTTAATAATTTACTGGGTTTTGGGCAAAGCATTTTGGCCTGTGCAACTTTTGCAATAGTCCTTACTCAATCTATTTTCGAGATTTACTTTACCAATATTTAACTTGTTAACTCTAACAATCTAGTATGCAGTCCAACACTATACAAGGTCTCTATCCTACACCAGTCAAAATCGTGTGATCAAGTTTATGTTCCTCGATACGCCATGTTCCTAAGCCAATAAGTTTACAGAACTAAACCAGCTGTTTCCATTCAGGTTGCCTTATGTTTTCTGTATTGATCTAATGAACAGGGTTTCTACCACAGTCATTAATGGTGTAGCATTATAGTCTCTTCCTTCTTTTGCCCTTTTTTTTGAAAGTTCCTGCATTGAATTTACAGAGTTGAATTTACATACAAGCAAAACAAGCTATAGCTTATCATAAGTTTCACACTATCCTAAGACGTTTTGGTCGAAGAAAACTTTATTGCAGAAATGAATTCAAAAATTAATGCCGACTTTGTATATTGGTTCATTTGTTTTAGTATAGGGGTAAGTTGTAGATAAGAGGCCTGAACACACAATCTTTATGGGTTTTCGCCTCCAGTCTCCATGACACGAAGCTTGAGAATGACCAGTATTTTTGCTATACTACGTAGTTTCTAAAGCACATACTTAAATCTGATCGGGTAATAACAAATAATACATACCTACTGACTAGGCCCTACTCCAACTACTAACCTTCTTTCGGTCAGTTATACTATACACACAATCTTAAGTGAGATACATTTTAACAAGCTTCGGGCTTCACCCTCCAAAAGAGGTTTATTTAATTCACTTTCCATCAAGTTTTAGATCTTGATTTTAGGTTCAAATTGTCGTTGAGCAACATCTATGCCCTTCAGTGCTCACCGTCAAGCTTCACCCAGTTATTCTTGAACATGAATTAGACTTTGCGCTGCTTCCGTCAAAAACACAAAAACACAAAACATCATTCCTCTATTACCAAGAAATCAAGTTATCTCGGTACCATTATCTGTTTTCGAGATTATAAAGAAAAAGCAAAACAAAAGAGAGCGGTAGTGCTAGAAAGGTATTGCACTGACAGTACAATAACTAGAGAAAGCAGAACTAACCGTTTTTAAGTTTCGCGTCCATGAATTTCTGATCGGTATCACCTTCTTTGAAAGTTTTTTTTGCACCATTAATACCTATCTATCATGTACAAAACTCAATCGCAGATAAACGTTGTTATTTAGACTCTGTTTTTTATCCAATAGTGAACTTACGGTACATATACCTAGCAAGTCGGTTGTTGTTTATATATCAAACAATAATTCATTTTGGCCCATTAATCAATAAATTCTGTAATCATTATGAGGTAGAAAGAATATAGATTTTTACGATTTTCTTGCCTTGGATCGGATTAATTAAAAGCTTTCGGATTATGTAGTTTTGGTCTTGTCTGAAGGCAAGGAAGCATGTGATTATTGGATGGAAGGAGTCGTGTTGCAGTTTTGGGTTACAACAAGCCTAAATCTGACCTTGTGTGTTTAATCTTTTTTGTGCTTTTATGTTTACGAAATATGATAACGTCATCGATGCATCTTTTTAGGTTAAGTTTAGTTAATTCATTGGATTTTATAACAGTGACATTGACTACTATTTGTTTGATATGACTTCCTTTTTATTTTCATTGGATATTCTGATCAATAATTTTATAACCAAAAGTTAATGATAATAAAGTGGAAATTTCTAATTATACATATTTTTGATTATTTATGTATGATTTATATACTATTATCTCTCTATTGTTTAATTCCGAACAACGACTTAATGAACAATATAAAAGAAAAACTGAATACGAGATGGCAATAGGAAGTAATGAACGTTTATGCAATTTGCAAAAGTTACGCGCATGTAATTGTCTAGATTAAAGAACAATACCTTGAATTACAAACAAATCTTTGGAATTTGAATCCATGACAAAACGGGAATGCCTTTCTAAACAAAGTTATTCCGAGACGGACATATTTCAGCAAAATAATAGTGAGGTGTATGCAACAAAGTGGAAAAAACGATAACAGTGGTGTAGTCCGAAAGAAAACAATTTTCATGCTAATGATATGTGTAACATTGCATTTACTAGCATAGACATATTACATTTCAATAATACAATATTCTTCTCTGTACCACACATTCCGTCACGCTTTGCAAGCAAATATGAGTTAGAATCGTTACATGTTCTACATACTTCACAAGTTGCTTAAACGCAAAGGACAGAAATATTTTTTTTAAGTAGAATTCTGGGGGAAACTCTTCAGTTTTGAATTAAACTCGGAATATCGTTATCACAAGTCGTCTTATCTCTTCTTTCCCATAAGATATACGTACCATTCACAGATCAGCTGGTTTCAAGGGCGACCGTTGACGTTCAACGTATCCTGACTGATTTAAATTTCTGGACACGATCGTCTTTATACTATTTACTTTTGTGTGACAAGATGCAGACGAAAATAATTTATTTGATAATATCTAAACGGGATAGAATATATAGCAAGTTTTCCTGTTAAAAATAACCAGACCCAACGTAGAAACCAGCACCAAATTAAGTACTTAAAACCCTGCTTTGATTTACATGCCTTATAAAAACTAGGACACATGTGTTCTAAGCTTAAAAGTCATTAACCAGACTGTCGGCATTTGTTTTGCAGCATTTTTAAGTGGTGACTTGAAAATATATCAATCTCAAGTATACCATTGAAGAATGTTGAAAAATGAACGCTTTAGAAATTTAGTTTTAAAGAGCTTGCCTTTTCGTAAAACTTTGATTTTAAATTGTTGTGATTTTAAAATTTTCCTTATTTTCATGTTGGAATTAATAAATGACATGTATTGGAAGATTCTGTTTAAAATGCATGACCACAACGAACAAATAATACAAAATTTAATCAAACACAATCGAAATTTAGAAGACACAAATAATAGAAAAGCCATAGAACAAAATCTAATGTACAGAGTGTATCAAATCAAGTGTTTAAGGAGGATATCTCAATTAATTTTAGTACAAAAGATGATTTGGGCAAACTTAGCTACCGAATTACGTTAATTCTGTATATTTTAATAAATTATTATTATCTGTTCTAGTTTTAGCGCCCAATGTGGCGCACGTTAAAATAAAATAAAAGTAGAGACCTATTAAATATTCGACTGGGGATCAAGACACTAAAGCAAACAATTTTACACATCTATCCACTGATAAGAATAAATTGCCCGATTTAATTGTCTTCTGTGTTACAAAAGGCATTTTGAAGACTTTGCTGTATCAAAACCATGTTCTGACTTCTCCTCACCCCATTTTCCAGTGTTACCACATCAATGGTGGACGTGCTGTATAAAGAGAAACAATCAAGCCTAAGTAACAGCCAAACACTCAAAATATTCAATTGCCCTATACAAACTAAGCAAGAACTGGAAGAATAAACAAAACCTTAAAGGCAATGGCATCTGAAAGCAAAAGACCGTAACGTCAGAACTAAAAAAACTCAGTAATAATCTTTCAACTGTATTCCTCAGAAAATAAAACAGAAGAGGTTCTAGAAGCCCCTTAAATTCTTAAAGAATTGCTTACCATCTTACCCACTGTTTTGCTTATAACTTATAAGATACTTCTCAGCTCAATGGAGAGTCCTCATCTTAAAGCTAAGGAAACCTCCTAACAAATTAGAATACTCTTAGCTTCTTAGTTATCATATCTACAGTTTTTGAAAAGCAGACACTTTTCCAGTTTCATGCCCATGCACTCAACAAATTTTTGAAAACAAGCAACTTCAAGCGTCTGAAAGTTTTATCTAGAAGCTAAGACTGTTTCTTTTAAAACCGAGTCCCTTGGGACCCCGACATTTATTGTCATTAAAAAATTAAGAAAAATCGCAATTTCTGGGGAACCCCAAGACATTTTACAACAAAATTTGGGATTATTTCGAAAACTTACCTGGGGCCCCCAAAAATTACTATTTGTTAATATTTTTTAAATAATCTGAATTTCTGGGGGCCCCCGAGGTTTCAGAAGGTTTCAACGATTGGAAACATACTGGTACGTGCATTTTGGAACATGAAAACAGTTTGGGACTGTCTTGACGTATTTGTCACGAAAAACAAGTGTCGGTCTTTTGGATGAATGACTACTCAAATTAACAATGAAATGAATTACTGGAGACAAGTGCTAAGAGGAATTGTAGAGGTCTTGCATTCCGTGGGGACAATGAAATCATTGAATCGCAACATAATGAAGATTATTTGGAAGTTTGATCCGTTTCTTGACCATCATTTAAACAAACATGGGAATAAAGGCAAGAAACATGTTTCGTACTTGTCAGCTTCCATGTGTAGTGAATTCATAGTTATAATGAGACAACAAGTATTGAAACAAATTATTTCGGAACTGAAAAAAAGCGAAGTACTATTCGATAAGTGTAGACTCAACTCCTTACACACGTAGACCAAGTTGAACGTTTTTTGGACTTTATACCAATTGAAAGGCATGGATCTGAGTACTTGTCTGATACCATTGTGTCTTTTCTTGAAGAAAAAGGTATAAGGCTAGAGGACTATCGTGGCCAAACTTATGACAACGCATCAAACATGACAGGGCAGTACAGCGGATTACAAGTCATATTTAAGGAAAAATATACATTTGCCTTCTTCATACCATGTCCAGCGCACAACTTAAATCTAATCGGTGAGCAGGTTGCTGGATGCGTCATGAAAGCAACAGACTTTTTCCAGTTTCTACAAAAATTGTATACTTTCTTCGCCAATTCTACTCATCGTTGGAGGATGGTGAAAGAATCCCTGGGATCGAGTGCAGTCGTAAAACGTCTTTCGGATACTAGGTCTGCAAGCTCAGATGCAGGATCAGCGTTACAAAACGGTTATAACAAAATCATGAATGCTGTGAAGACAATTTAAGACAACCACGAAGAACTGCCTGAAACGCGAAATGAATCTCGTGGCATCTTGAAGAAAATGGAAACGTTGGACACTGTTTTATTGACCAAAATTTGGAGTACCATATTGTCAAGGTTTAACGAGACGTCTAAAAGTGTACAAAATGACAGCCTTCCTCTCGATCTAGCTCTCAAGTTAATTGATCCTCTGGTTGCGTTTGTGAAGGATCAAAGGGACAAATTCGGCGACTACGAAGCTACTTCGAAAAAAAATTATCCTGATTTTGAATATAAGACAGAAAAGTGAGATATTCAAGGTTGAGATCTATCTTCCAATCGTTGACAAATTAATTAGTCAATTAGAACAACGTTCGAAAGCTTACAAACAAGTAATCGATTTATTCAGGCTTTTTCACATTTGAATGTTTGCAAACAAACGATTTGAAAATTCGAAGTAAGAATTTTAGCGAGTTTTATGAAATGATTATTTGGTACAGGAAAACATGCTAGATGGTCACATACCTATCTCTGATTTCTATGAGCTTCTGAAAAGTAATAATCTCGACGAGACTTTTCCAAATATTGAGATTGCACTCAGGATTTTCTTGTCGCTAATGATCACCAATTGCAGTGGCGAACCATCATTTTAGAAACTCAAGTTAATAAAAAATGAATTAAGAAACAATATGACTCAGAAGAGATTGAAATATCTATCGCTGATGAGTATCGAAAATGATATTCTGCAAGAAATCGATTTTTAAAATGTCATCGGAGATTTTGCTTTACAGAAAACTTGAAAAAGACATTTTGAAGTCTAATATTGTGAATTTAACGTATAATTATTTGATTGATAATAAATATATCGAACAGATTGTCATTTTTCATTAAAAGAGTTTTGCTAGGGGTCTCCAGTGAACTAAAAGCTCAGAGCTCCCAAAACCCTAAAAGGGCACTGCTGCAGACGTGCTGACCAAGCCAGAATCTACTACAGCAACCTTTGCAGCCCTAAACTTCGACAGTGATTACTTCACAGAAATTAAAAAAAAAACTGACAAATCCAAGTCGGTTCACGAAAAGCAACGTCAACGTACAACTTTTCATCAAGTATCTTGAGCTGCATCTCGACAGGCAACTTACACATTGTCTCAAAACGGAGACAATTAAGAATTATTCTCACCAAATTATATTGGTTACTCGAACGCAAGTCAAAATTCACCTTGAAGAATTTATAAAAGAATCAAACCAATATGGGTTTACGAAATTCAATTCTGAAGAACGGCTTTCATTTCCAACAGAAACGTTTCCAATTAAAATTACTTCGCATGAACTTTGGTTCTTGCCAAATGCGGTCATCCTAGGAGACTTGGAAGAATCAAAGAAGAGTAAGAGTATAAATAAACCAAATTTTATGGTTATAGTTTCTAGAAATATTTCTAAAAGCACAGTGGATACTTGTCGCATAAGTAGAGCACTTCTCCAAAAAGGAAGCAAACTTTTGTCTTCAAATATCTAACGATGATATTTCTTTTGGCACAATCTTTTCAGATTTTGGTGTTATTGCTATAATTCTAAAATGCATTTTTATTGTTACTATATAAAATCAATACTAAAGTCTAGTACACTAGAATTTCTTTTTTTTTCTAAGGAATTCTGTTTCTAGATAGACAAAAAATCATTGATATCATGGGGGAATAATTGATAAAATTAGAACCTATATATAACGCTTTACCAAGGGAGCAAGCAATACATATTTGTACAGAGAATTTAAAGATGTGAAAAGACATTACCAACCATGAACCAAATTACCGTAAGAAACAAAACTAGCCTGTTGTTATAAATTGAGAAGTCGAAGAATGATGGTGATGAGTTTCTATCTCCACGTTTTATTCTCTTATTTTTTGTATTGCACGGTGTGTAACTTCTAGCTGACAACTCAAGACCACCGACTGGATCTAGTTTGATATTATATGTATATTTCTATTGTGACAATTCGCTCTAGATAAGGAAAAGAGAGTTGTAGTAATAATAATAGTAACCGATACAATTTGTGTCCTACCTTGTATACAGTATAGTAGGTATTTCGCACAGGATTTTTACTTTTTATTTAAAAAAGCTGAGAAAATTAATTTTTTGTGCTCAAAAACCTTTTTTTAAAATTAGTTTCTCTTGTCTGACCTAAATAAATCCGTGTCGCTTAAGCACCCCCTTCAAGAATTAATTACATGTGTAACACCTAATTCCAAATAATTGAAAATAGTTTAAAGGCAGAACCGCTTGATTACAAAAACGTTGTATAAATTATACCTAACCTCAATTTTAAAAATTAAAAGAGCATTTTTGACTCCTTCACGTTGTAAAATACTCCACAGGATGTAACCTAATTATAAGTTGTAAAAATTAAATCCAGGTATTTACTATAAATTATAGTTGTACCCGTTCATGTTAAGGTTTACAAACATCTTATATATTGATTAATGGATCACATTTTTTAGGATCACTATTATATTGTGTTAGAAAAAAATATAATGATCCTAAAACGTTTCCAGCTTTATTAAATTTGGAGTTATGCACGCACACAATGTGTAGTGATTTTTCATTGCATTTGTCCACTTACTTTTTGAATGCTTTAAATATAACGTGCTCAAAAATAGATTTTTAGCTTGTTACAGTCTACAAATTGTGCATTATACAGTGTGTATCAAAATCTCTATATTATATGATAACGCTTACAGTCACTTTCACTTTAATGAAACTTTTTTCCTTCTATCTGCAACTTTGAGATTTTTATTCTAAAAGAACAGTCTAAAGTAAATCTTTTGCCGCTTTCCATTTTTTTTTTTGCCAAAATGATGATTTTTGTAGACAATGCCAAAAACATTGCAGTTGACTACAAAAACTCGCATTTTCTAGGGTTCTAAAGCGCACGCACGGTTGCTTAAAACACAAACACATAAAGCACAATTCATTAGATGAACTCTATTTAGTTCCTTGTAACCGTAGATATAATTCGATCAGACCAGAGACCATTTCTTCTGAGCATTAAATTGCTACTCAATCAAAAACATCTCAAATAGTAAGCAACGCTAGCAAATTACCTTGGGAGAGTCTTTTGTCTAAGCTGTAAGTTAGTAGCAAAAACTATGACCAGTAACTAACATAGACAGTTCTAATAAAACTAGATATAGGAAATGCTGTATCAAGTACACTTATTGGACATTCAAGCTTGGATATATCTTAGGTTGCTTTTCTTGTTCTTCTTGTATGGTAAACAAGTAAACATACCATGTATACGTTCAAATGTCTGGATGTCAATTTTTGGACAAGAGTAGGAGCTAAGAAATTCTATTGGAAAGTTTGAAAATGGTTAGTCATTTTTTACTAAAATGATAGAAGGTCAGTGACTATAGATGAGTGATGTTGTTGTTCAATTTAGTTTTTTATGGCATTGAACTGTAAAATTTTTCTTGCCAAATACATCCAAGAAAGGTAACAGTTCATTGATGCCAACTTTCATGCCAAACATCAAAATGTTGATTTGTAAGCTCTATGAACGGTCGTCCAAATACAAAAGGCATCATGCACAAGCGTTAAACAGAAAATAAATGAAAGTTATTCTTTTATCAAAGTGACCAGTTCGATCAGAACCTAATTATGTTAGATGTTCTGAAGAACCATCTTTTTTCAGTCTAAGACAGAAACTCTTTTGCTCGCTATGACGAGAAACTTAAGTGCAAGACTGTCATTAAAGACAAAGGCTATTTCAACCAAGAATCAGAATAAACACAAGTGATGAAAATGGTTAAGATAACGTGGATCTTTGTGTGTTTTTATGGTCTTTTGAATTTCCCTTGTGAGAAAATAAGGGAAATTGTGAAATAGAGTTCTACTAAAAGAAGCTCTGTGAACAGATTGGTATTGATGTTCTGCAATTCCCAAAGGTTACAGGGGAAAAACTAACTACTTATCTGTCAGCTGTTTCAACATATCAGATCATTTGGAAAACATACCAATACAGTCCCAAGTGTGCAACAAAAAAGGAAGTGCATACAGAGGAAGAACCAAACTCGAAAACGCAAGCTTCTAAAATTTAAAAATTAAAATTTCTCCAATATTTTGCAAGTTTGCAAAACAAGTTTTTTCCAATGTGCAGAGGATTACTACAACAATTTTGCTAGGAAATCCAAATACTGCTTTAATGTTGTGTTGATCAGAAATTTTATTTTTCTTGAAGAAGACTATAAAATATATCAGTGGAATTTTGCTGATCTTCCAATTCTCCATAGATATTGTCAGATTGTGAAAAAAATATTTTTGATAGAAACTTGACGATAAACATTCTTGTCTATTTAGCACTGTCTATTCCTATTAGTGGCTTTTATACAAGCCACCAAGTACGCCATTTGGTAGACGAAACTACCGAGAAAAAGAGAAACTATCTCTATTTGAATAGCAAGGCGAGATGAGGCAAGGTCAACTAATAAGTACTTCTCTTCATTCTTTTACTTCTTTAGAAAAAAAGAATTCCATTTGCACGCACGATTTGTCAAATTAAATATGTGTCAAACCTCGTATGTAAATCTAAGTCTCAATCAATCTACGTCAACAAACTTATTAAGCATAATAAAGCAATTTCATAATTATAGGTTAAGAATTAAGTATTCGTCTGTAAGATACCTACAGTCGATTTATTTAAAAATAGCTGGCATATCGCGAACGGAAATTTATACATACCAATCCAGTTCCGCATTTAATCTCTTTTCCTTTTACTCCTCTTTTATTTACTTTCGTTATGAAATGTTACAGAAAAAAAATGATGATGATGAGATTCGGTTCGTTTGTTACTTGTGGCAGTATGATAAATAAGCTACGCACACAAAAAATTCAAAGAAAGCTGGCTTTGTATGTAGAGCCGCATGCAAAATAATTATCTCAGATATTATTCGAGTCATAAGTGCGTGATCAAGATATAAAATAACTAAAGAAAATTGTAATTTCCGGTAATTATCTTTACTCTTTTTTACTTTGTTCTTCTTACTTGGTACATTATTTCTTATTTATCCTATATTTTTCATGATGCATAATTATCATGAACACTTTGTGTATAACGTTTATAAAACAAAAAGAGAAAAATTAAATGAAAGCTAAAGCTACAAATTAAGAAACTTAAGATTCAAAAGTCCTTGAACAAAAAGGTGTGTAGAAGTGGCTGTTAGAATATAAATTAGTAATTTTAGTAATTTCCTTCTAAGAAGAACATAGTAAACACCTTAGAAATGAGTAAAGCTTTACTGATTATAATTTGAAAAGTAATTAAAGAAGTTACGGTTCATTCACTGGTGAAATTGCAATTTTCTTGTGTTCATCTATGAAAATTGTCGAAAATGCAGAGAATAACTTGAGAAGACAAAATCATCATAATTATTATGTTGAGGTATGTAAAATTTAACGTATAATAACAGCGACGCGCTTTGCGTATTTGTCATCAAGGTGTGTCATTAGAGTTAACATTTTTAAGAAAGATACATATCTACTATTTCATTATTATTTAAATTGAAATACAGAAGAAGCATGAGAGAGTGTAATAAGAGTTCAATGATAGGCCCATGAGATGTCTGAAATGTCTCGTGTGGGGATATAAATGTTTACTATTAAAATTGATCAGTGTATGTTTCCAATATTTTTAATTTTAGATAGGACACTCTGTCTATTTGGTACGTTATGTACTCGTATGCAGCAATTCCATTACTATGAAGTTTATGTTTCTAGAACTTTCTCAAGTGTTGGGAAGGCCTTGCTCATTTTCCAGTTTCCTAGGTGTACCAGCACAAAACGGTATTCTGCAGAAAAACTTATTCGAGATAAAACTTGGCACTGCACTGCCCAAAAACACATATTCCAATATTTAGTAATACCCGAAAAGCTTAATTGATCAAAAAGGCCCAATTGATTCTAAAGCCCAAACCGGCCCAAAAGATTCTATCAATCCAAAAAACTCAGCAAATCCCATCTAAACTGTTTAAAACGGGTTCAAAAAGCCTAAGGCTTCAGTGATGAAGCAAATCGCAATGAAGATCCAGCACCTGTTTGGAATATTGCACACAAAGAAACAAGAAATGGGTATTCATCTACAGGTAGATTCTGTTGTATGGCTGGCCCCAAAACCTAAGTAATTAGAAAAGAAATCTTCAGAATTCTTTAGAGCTATAAATAATGCGTTTTTTTGGCAGCTCCAACCCTTGTCCGAATAGGACTGAGCATTTTTATCAAATCCATCAACTTAAACATGGGTTGGGTAAGCGCGCACCTTCAGAGATCTGGCTTGATTTAGTTTGGTATATCACACACTCCGTGTTCAATTTAAATCGATAGAAAAATTGTTGACTTAGGCCTGTTTTGGTTTCTTTGGTTTTTGGAAGTGCTCGAGTTGGAGAAGCTTTTCTGTCCAGGGTACCCGAGAATAGAAAACGTTTTTTTCAAAACAACGCGGTTAGGCTCTATGATAGATCAAAGAAAAGCAAAATTTGATGTTTTGAAATATCTTAACAAAAACAAAACAAACGAAATTGCATTTGCTCATTTCCTAAGTTCAATAATTGAATATCCTCTAAAGCAAAGAAAATTAAGTCTTTTGTTTTTCGCCGGAAAACCTTTGCATTAGAAAATCGTCCAAAGGTCTCCTATATTCAGATACTCTTATCTCTTTCCGTTATCAAGAAAAACATTTTTGAAGTCAATTTTGGCTATATGTGCATTCCCTAATAATTTCTGGTTTCTTTCCAAATAGTTATTGTCAATTTGTCAAACAATTATGAATATGTCCTTTCCCGTACTTATGTCATCCTTTTCATTTTCTAACCAATTTATCCCATTTTTCCACACTGGATTGATTGGGTTTTCATTCCTTCTTCTTGTCATATGTTTCTACTAAAAGAACGTTTGTGTATATGATTCAACTTTTGGGTAACTTATCAGCCTTAAGCTAATAATTTTTATTATTTTTCAAGTCACACTTGAAAGAACGATACCCAAATTAGAACTGCAACGTCCTTTAGCAGCAAAACGATGAGCAAAACAATTTTTTTAATTTGATCTACCAAAAGATGTCTTGATCACTTTTAGAAATCCTCATTTTGGGTTTTCCGAACGGAAGTTTTGCGCTCAAAATAGATTTCAATAACATTTTTAAAGTAGTATTCTGATTCCTTGCAATGATTCGATTTTGTTGGGTTAATCAAGATCTGCAGAACATTCCTTGATGTGATTGCAATTAGCTTTCTTATTAATTGCATAATAGTTTAGTTCAATGCCTAATTTGAACTGAACTAAACTAAGTCCAAGCAGTGTCTCAGTTCGTTGCTTTTACTTCCAGTAATAATACTAAGGTAGGTGGCAAAAGATACAAGTTTGAGGAGCGAGTCCCAAAGTTTCTGACCGACGTCACTTGAATCGAGTCTTTCTGCTTTGTTCTAAGTTTTCATTTGTCAGCGCGCTTGAGTCCAGAATGGAGATAAATCATCTGCTAGAAATGGTCAAGCAAGAGTTACCAAGCGAATTTAGGTTCTAAAGAAAATTCTGCCAATAAGTGGTTCATGTATTATTAAATAGGTCATAGCTCTCTACAAAGGCATTCCTCAAAAGTTTTTTGTATAAATTCTTTCTTTGATTTTCTGAATCCCCTACTAACCCCCCAAGTTTGATTAAAATTCAGACACTTTATATACAGTAGTATCGCAATAATAAAACAAGAGCAGAAACAATGTGAATCTTGATAAAGTTTGACGAGTCATAATTTTCAAGTATCCAAGATCAAGACTTTTTACTTCAAGAAGTGAAAGAAAAAATCGTCACTTATTGGACGTATAATTTAGAAGTAAAGGAAACAACAACAACAAATTTTCTATCTGTTATTGGATTTTAAAAAATTTGACACATATAACGTGCTCCAGCCACAGAGAGTGACTGAAGCCGCCACAAAACCAAAAAGATATTCTTCAAACATGTTGATTGACTGATTCGCAATGTACACATGTAATCCTAATATAACAACCTTACCTACCCGAAGAGTACCATGGGAGATAGAAAACGATTCACTTGTTTAAAAAACGCAAATCGATGAACTCGCTAGTCACAGACCTCACATATCAACACTAAATAATTTTCTATTACGTACACTCACTAAATATTGCACGAAGCAAATTTTGTCTCATTTCGCTTTTTTGTCTAAGCTGGGTAGAGCAGTTAAACGCGACAAATTCGGTCTATTTTGTGCTACGTCCCTTTAGAATTATGGTAATTCAATACCTTTTGTTAAAAATCGCACGGCTTCGATTGGAACAGTCAAAAAGTTGCAGTTTCATTTAACAAATGAAAGTAGATGTTTTCGTTAGACTGGATGTTCTAAAAAAAAGTTCTAATTTCAGTTTTTCAGTCTGGCTATCGAATTGTAAAGAGACATCGGTTTCAGTTTAATAGTCTTAATGATTCCGTAATAATTGAATGTAGACTGGAACAGGACAGACTTTTTTTGTTCTAATTTCGTCAATATCAGCATTAGAGCTATATACTGTAAATTAAAGCGATAATAGAGTAACAGCTCCATTTAAAAAATACAAATTGAAGTCATTTTCGACTTGAGTGGATATTCTAACAAATGTTCTAATTGCAGTTTTGCAATTTACATGACGAATTATAATACCAAAATAAGTAATGAATGTCAACCTAATTGTCTTAATGGTTTCCGGATTATAGAATATAGACGGTTAATCTTGATAGATTTAGTTTTTTGTTCTAACTTCGTTATTATTAATTTTAGAGCTATGCTAGTAGCTGCAATAAGAATGTTTAACAATAGAGAGTGAATGTCATTTTCAGTTTTGCCGGATGTTCTAAAAAATGTTCTAATTGCAAATTTGCAGTTTAGATGACGAATTATAATGCCATGGTAGGTAGCGAATGCCAACTTAATTGTTTTTATGGTTTCTGGATCATAGAAAGTAGACGGTTAAAGAGAACAGATTTGATTTCTTTGTTTTAACTTCGTTATTATCAATTTTAGAGCTATGCTACTAACTTTTTTTGTTAACAATACGGACTGTCGATTTGGAGCAATAAAGATGTATACGTAATGTTTAACAATACAGAGTCGATGTAATTTCCGGTTTGACTGGATGTTCTAAAAAATGTTCTAATTGCAGTTTTGAATTAGATAACGAATTATAATACTAAGGTAAGTAGTAAATGTCAGCTTTATTGTTTTATATAACGTAGACGATTAAACGGTTATGATACCAATACTTTTTATTAGAAATCGCACTGATGAGAATTCATACAATACTAGTAGAACAATACTGCAGGTTGTTAAGAATAAGAATTTATTATAGTTTTAGTCCTTTTAAGACAAGAACCCACCGAGAAATTTCTTCGTATCTTGGTGCTCCAGTCTGACTGGATGTTCTAAAAATTGTTCTAGTTGCCGTTTTGTAATCTAGAGATTGAATTGTAGAATCTCTGCTTGACGATTTGTTCTAATTTCGTTTTTAATTGCAGTTTTGCAATTCTTAAATTGTAGAATGTAGAGACTGTTAAACAAACCAACCCCCTACAGTATTCTCTTTATAATAGATCTTGAATCGAGAATGTTTCTTATTGCAAATAGTTAGGATTCAAAGCTATTTAAGGTTAAAGAAAATCGCCAACTGAAAATCTTTCAAAAGTAAACAAAAATTGAATCATTTATGTAAATATTATCGGCATTACTGTGGTGGTGATATATGCTATAAGAGACACGTGCCCGGAATTTGAATAAAGCTTGTAAGGAGAATTTTAATACTCTTTTTTCCTTGTTGTTACTTTCAGATTGGAGATTTCCTCCTAACTGAAATATTTTCTGCATGACAGCTTTACAAGATTTTCAAAAGTTACTTTATATTGTTCTGGGTGCTTTTCAGAAATAGTTTCAAGAAAATTCTCAGTTTATTTTCAACTAGTGAATGATAGTAGATTTGTATTTTTCAGAGAAAGGGAATACTGAAACAAATTTAAATTAATTCACTTTTGAGTTAGATAAGCTTAAATTGTATAACTTATGGGAAGATTCTATTATTTCTGTAATTCTGCTTCTGCAGGTAACCTATATACTATCCATTTTTTTTAAAGAATGTATGTCTCATCATGTTTGCTATTACATAAGAGAGAAACTGTTGGTTACTTATATTATGAAACAGGATATATTTAGTTCCAACGACACACTCTGTCTCAAGGTTGTGTTAAAATAGAAATGGTTTCTACAAGGGGCGATTTTTCCAATGTTTCGTTCTTTATATGGTTATTGACTTATTGTAGTATGTTTATTTTTAACATGAAAAATCTTAAACAAGCTGGCCTGCGTAGTCTAAAAAACCATTGCCCAACATTACATCATCGTTGTTATGCTAAACAAGCCCCTTAGAAGAAGAAATGCCATCGTAGGTATATTATACATATTCGACCTACGCAAAGCAGTACCGTAGGCCAGCGGCGTTTCGCATAACACCGCTAGTGAAAAGTTATGCTTAATTTAATAGGAATAAGCTCTTAGCGGGACAAACTTGGGGAAGTTCATCGTACGAAGTGGCGGTTAGGCTTATTGTGCCACGCCTCTACGCCGAGTTCAGCTTCAGCTTTGCTGAACCGCCCGATCTGTTAAAGCTATGTCCTGGTGTGTCTAAAGCTGTAACTTCTTGACACTATATACAACCACACTTGAAGAATATCATCAACGGGATTTATGGACGCTTATTACGACATGTGGTGGTCTCGTGCAAAGTTTGCTTTATATAAACAAAAAGAAAACGTTGCTGAAATCTCGAATATAACGAGTTTTCAGGATCTCCCTTTCTCGTATCTCTCCACAGCGGAAATTAGAGTTTTTGAATTAAAGAATGTTTCTGTCTCAAAAGATAAAAGTTTGTATACCTGTAGTATTTGGTGACCTTGATTTTAGTATAAACCACCTTTTCGATTGGTTATATAAAGTTCTGCTTCTTGAGTTCAGGTGGGAGGGTTGACTGTTATTGTGTATTTTGAATCCATTATACCTTTTTTATACTTAAAGAATTTATTTTATTTATCTTTTAAGGGGGCAACTCTGTTAAAAGATAATTTCCACTTTTGAAAAGATGTAATTGGATGAAGCCACAATAATGAAAGGAAATGGTTTTACATAATTTTATATTAGTAAGTAAATAGGTCTTTAGTTTGAGAATCTTTCAATCGTCATTTCCGTTAGTTCTATTTCTTTAATAAAGAATAATAATGAATAGATTAAAGCGCAAATCAACAGTTATATTAAAGCTCTAAAGCTAAAAGTGCTTTGTAAGTACTAATACTGAAGTATTTGACATCAATTTATATCCATCAGAGTTTGATATGTACATTTTTTTATTATTCTTAATTTTATTGTACATGATAAATGACAAAATTGTATTTTAAATGACGTTCAACACTTGCTCGGGATTTGCCGCGTACACCTGTGAATTGTTGCTTATAGTTTGTAGTATACGTCATATCATTAATCACAACATGAAAAGGTAATTTCAAGAAACATTTGTGTTGGTAAAATTCTTCTCACGACCACCAATCGTTGCTCATCTGGACCACCGGTTGAGAAACTCCGATTTAAATAAAGACTTTTTGTTATTTGTACTGGTTATTATAACTATATCTTGTCCTTTCAGAAAGATAACTACTGGGGAATAAGAAATAATTTTCAGCTATAATCAAATTTATAAAGACTATTAGAACGATTCCTTTGAATTATGTTTTTTTTCGCTTGTCGGTTTAACGGAAATTAACTCATAAATTCAGATTTATCTCTGTGTGATACATATTCAGCTTGCATTCATTAATTAGGCAGAGGCATGATTACATAAAGATGTATGTAGGATTAACACAGAATTTTGTTATTATCAAAGAAAGAATTTTAAAGAATAAATTATTATGACAAGGTTTTTGAGTCATTAACTATACTAACGCTGCGGCCACATCTCATTTAGAACTGACAAAATATACATTTATTTTTAAAGCAAATTTAAAATTTGTAGGTACCTATAGCGCGATAGAAAAATATAAAACTGAAGCTTTTTTGAAATTTTATTTTTATGAATTTTCTTCACTTTTGACATGCCGATGAAGAATGATTTGCCACTATCAATATACATACAATACAATTATTTTTACCTTGGTATATTTCTTATCCCAAAAACTGTTTATCAATTCTTCGGTAAGAAGATTTGCCAAACAAAAGCTTCAAAGAGCGTCAGACTTTCTTCATATTCGACTTCCACCAGAAACTCTGGCGTGGAGTCTTCAACTGAGCGTAAGAAAAAACATAACTACCGTTTTATCTCCTTCAGACCCAGCTTCAACTATTGAAACGACTTATATATGTGTAGGATAATCGGTTGGTTGGATCGTTTTCATCCTTCAGAGGAAACAGGCTCGCTTTTTAGTTTTTTCCCAACAGATCCACGTTTATAAAATTGGAATTGGCTTTAACTAGGGTTTCTGACTTGAGAATTTTCAAAATATATTTCCTCGAGTTCCTGAAATAGCAAATAAAAACTCGAACCTTCTTAGCTATTTTAATGTAAAGCATGCATGCATGCTGTTTAACGCCAAAGCTGAAAAGAATTTCACAATAAAAGCTTCTGGATAGAGAACTCATTGACGCTAGGCTTCATTTGGACTTATCGTGATTTGATTTCATTCATGGAGATAATCGTGTATGTAAGTTGGTATGATAGTCATTCACACAAGAGATAATAATACTTTTGAACTGTAATCATATGCAATTATATAAAGAAATAATTTATTCTTCAATAATATAGTTTCTTGACAGTTTAATAAATTCTAGCGACTTCTTCTGTAGCAACTTTAACAAAAATTTGAAAATAATTCTTTTGATTTATCTTCAAACCAGGGCGTCACGGCTTCCATAACTTTTCATCGCTTAAGAATTTTTGTTCTTCAAAACTCGAACTCCATCAGACTCAGGATCTTTATGATACATCCTAGTCTCATTTAACAACCGACTTGGTCTTCACAGAGTATTTTCAAGCTTTTCCGAAGACACCGTAGCCTTGGTCTTTCGGATACGGGATCATCATTTTGAGAACCCATCTTGAAGAGATTTCTTCAAAACTAGAACTCCAGCTTATACTCAGGATCTCTATGATACACCCTAGTCCCATAATCAGTCACCAAACAATAAAAAACAACCGAGTTGGTCTTGGCAACAAAACATTTTTTATGCAAATACTGCCAGAGGCATTTGGAAAAAATTGTTTTATGGTATAAGTGTGGTTGTCCAGACTTCTGATCTAAACCCTATACACAGAAATCGTGAGATCACAAGTAAAGAATTATACCCAGAAACTTGTGTCTTTTTCTAAAAGTCTGGTAAGTTTGGTATTTGAAAAACTGAGAATAATAATAATCAGACAATGGGCAATTGAAACCCATTAACGCTCAATTTAGTTTTTGTTTATTTCTGTTTGAATATTTGATATCTCTGGATGTTTCTATAAGAAGAATGTAATTTATTTAAGTATATAAAATCAAAGTTACTATGATACATAGCAAAACAAAATTGACAAAATCCAACATTACACTTTTAACATAGCTCTGCCAAAAGACTCTAAAAAATGTTGCAAGAAACAAAACACTATTCATTCCATCAAAACTTGTATCGGAAACAATCATGTGACTCATATTACCGTTCTTCCAAGCGTCCATAGCGTCTAAGATATACTTCGTTTAGTTCTCTCTTGAATTCCAAATTTGAACAATTTTTATGGTTTAGTAGCAACCATGAAGAAAAAATCTGCCAATATTTGTCCGAACTTCAATCTGATAGTCCGTCAAGTCGTCAACGAGAACAGTTTAGTACTACATTTCGATTTTCTTTTTGAGAATATTCTTTTGCCGTTCCAACTGATGTTACTCCTGAATATGTGCAAGGGCATGGTAACAACAGCATTTTCCATTCATCTGAAAAAAGTAACAGAACCAAAACTCTCAACTTGATTTTGTCCATCGATGGGCGTATTTTGTATTTGCAGAAAGCTACATAATAACTCATCTCATCAAATCGCCGACTAAATTATTTCTTCTTCTTCACTCAACTCAAAATACCCAGAAAGTATTGCATTTCAGATGATCAGGTTGATTTTTATATCGAACATATTTCCCATTTTTGCACTAATAATCTTATGACATCGTCACCAAAAAGTAACTCGAGAATATCAGTACAAGACTTATCTTTATATTGTGAGTTCTAGATCATACACTCTCCAAGATATTTTGCGTTTTCCTTTCAATCTGTTATTCATCAATTCTAGATATTGTGATTGCATTTCTTCCAGAACGATTACGATATTTGGTTAATCTGGAGTGTCTTCCAGTAAAAGATAATTATCGTCAGAACTTAAATGCTTTAGTTTAACTGTAACTATACGTTGATGACCATTCAAATTATTGACCGTTCCCGCTTTAATTCGTCTGTGGAATCCTCATTAATAAATCAATCGATAAATATATCCTGACCTTGTTTCCAGTAAATCTAATACTGAAGAAATCAGGAATTCATGCCTGGGTATACTGCACGAATTATCAACCTTTTCATAGCTCTTTGAAAACCATAGCGCACAAGAACTTAGAGAAATTCAGTCACTGTTTTCTCTGCTACCAGAGGTGGTATTACTGGGCGTTAATGAGTTGAAGTTACTTCACTTACAGCTGTGCAGAAATCAACTTTCAGTCTTTCTGTCTAAATTTGACCAAAAGTTGCTAGAAGTAGATTTTTGAAACCAATATACTTAAGCTTAATTTATATATATATGTAAGTTAATTTATAATTTACAAGTATAACTTAGCGAATTTGATTATGTCAAAATTTGGCCAAAGCAAGACCAAGCATTCTAAATTGTTTGTTTAAAATCATTTACGTTGAATTTGGCCCAACCTGGTACACTCTGATCATCAAATTTGAACTTACTGTACTCAGTAACAATGAATGTATCATGTGCAACTACAAGAGAAACTAGAAAAGTAATCTGCTAGCCATGATAGAGTCAATTTACAAGCGTTGTCTGAAAATCAGACAGTAACAACTTATTGCTGAATTTGAGTCAAACTTGATTTAAATTGTTTATTATTTTGTTTTTTTTATATAAAATGTTTTTGCAACATCTTGAAAAAAAAAGAAAATGGTCTCGAGAAAACTGTAAATAGATGATTGCTGTGTACAAGGATGATGATGATGAAACAGATGATGACTCACGAAGTGGAAAACATTTGTCACCAATCTTGAACTTGAGAAACAACTGTACAGACAATAGATTTCTCAAAACCACCTGAAATTTTTTTTGAGATAGTAACTGATGGTTCTTAACAAGAAAAGGCCCGTACTCAGTTTTCAGTTGGGAAGTTCACGGCCACAGTTTTTTGAAACCTGCAGAACTTATTGCCATTGAAAAAACATAGTCACTGCAATCAGGTTAAATAATTTGTGTAGAGTTATTGACCTAAAGCTCCCTCTAGTTGGCTTCATGAAAGCGTCATCCTTCTTTATGAAATGCACTGAGCAGGACCATGCGAATCTAGCTCTGTATGGCTTATTCAGAAAAGACATTTCAGAGGGCGTCAGCCTATTAAAGTCTATGTTGCAGGCCAAAAGAAATAATTTTTTCTGACAAATGAGTATAGTTAGATTTGAAGACAATTATGTTGAGGAATCAAACTTATAAACAAGTTCAGTTTTTTGATAACTGTTCGAATTCCTATAGTATAAGATCTAAGAGTACTCGATTTATAGATTTGTGTGAACTACTCAACAGCAAATAACGTCGTTTTCGAGATGCAGAATGTCATAGTTTTATTTAAAATTTACTATTTTTCCCCGGGTCTAGTTATAAATAAATCTTTAACACACTGTATCCCAAAACCAGCGCATAGGTTTATCAAAACTATTGGACTTGTTTTTTACTAAAGAATAGAATATCGTATAATTGAAGCGAGACGCCCTGTATATTACAAAGAAAAGATTTAAAATTTAAGAATAACTAATGAGCTATCAAGAATAAATAAAATAAAGATTTTTCAGTATTTATTACGTGTGCATTGAACGGTCTCGGTTTCATTCAGAGTTAGAGGCTTATATTACGATAAAAACAATGAAACATATAATTAAAGAAAGAATCTATTGCGTTTTAGCAACGTTTTGGCAAATAACGAATTAATAGAAGACCTGAATTAATACTATCACGATTTACTTTGAAATGTAATCTGAATTTACATAAACTTTTAACAGTAACACACAGACCGTAGGTACAACTTTTCATTCATAACTAGAAACTAGGATGTGTATCACAAGGTAAACAGATAAGAAGAAAACAAATACTGTAGACGGTATTATGAAAAATTGTTACTTCATTCAGTAATTAGAGAGAAACTCGATCATCTTCTCGACATCAATACAAAATAAAATACATTAAGTGCATATCGAGCAAAACAAGCAAGAAAACTGAAATTGTACATAATGTTTCAGCAGCCACCTTTAGGTTAGAATTAACGTGCAAAATTCTTTGTTTAATTAATTATTAGTTCGAAAATAAAATTCTTATTTAAAATACGCTCTTCAACACAACCTTCTAAATCCTAGAAAAGAATGTTGACAACATCCTCTGCTATAAAAAGTAAAGAATAAATAAGACGGCCGTGTTTATCTTTTCCGCTGTTAAGGGGAATTCGCAATTATCACTTAATTGCATGGTTACGCATAAAGAGACGAAGAGATCATCCGCAGTGGTCTTTTACAGCATCTGGTTCTGGACCACGAAGAACCAACCACTTACCACCACTACTTGCTCCTACCAGATGTAATCTTCAACGGTTTCGCATTTTTTCGCGAAACATCTGCGACTTCATATCATATTTAATTAGCGACATCTTTAGTATTTTAGAATTCTATTTAAGTAATATTTATACTATAGTAAAGTTTGATAGATATAATTTTATTAATAAAATCAAAGAGAGAAAACCTGAACCTTGAGCTTTTATGGTCTAACTCTTAACACTCTTTTAACGTCTTGTACCCGGAAATTCAACATTAAATTTGAATAGAGTGACGATTAGAAAAAAATTTTCGTTTCTTTTTTTTTGCGTTCGTGATGTTATAAACAATTATTTACCATTAGTAAGGTATTATTATTTTTAACGCGTGTTTTGTTTTATATGTGGATGATTAATTTTCAACGTACCAACACAAGTTGATTTTTAAATGTTAAAAATGCGAATTATGGCCTTCCTGATTGGATTATGCATATGCAGTGGTGTAACTAGTACGCTTGTCTAAATTTATATCTTTATTTTTATATTCCCCACTTTTAAAGCTCAATAGTGACCGTTGATATTTCCCGTTAGTTTAAATACAATTGTTTATAACTTTCAAGGCTAGCTATATAAAATTAGAATTTATCTTTAGCATAGCTTTGATTTCATTTTGAACACTTTTGTTTGTATTTAATTAGTCGTGTTAATAAAAAATTAAATCGTTTCTTAAATGTTACGCCATTGGTAAATAATTATGAAGTAACGTTTCAAACTCTATCTTTCTAAGTCTGATTAATTAAACATATACAAGAAGAAAGCAGCAATGGAATTTGTGAATGAACTCGATATTCATTAATAATAAAGACGTAGGCGTCAAATACTAGCTCAGTTTGAACTCTGGTATTAAGTGACTGTGGGTTTAAAGAATTGTGACAAGTCATAGTAGTCGACACTATCTAACTACATGTCAGAAAAGCAACTTGTTTTACCAAACTAAATTCTTAACACTATTTATATATTTAAACAATTGACTATGCATAAAATAAAATAAAAAAATTATGGGAATTATTTTAAAGTAAAACCTTGCATATGAAAATAGCGCAATAAACGTTTCGCGATGTGAAGATTAATGGAAACCGCAAAACCGTTATTGATATGGTAACCCCAAGAGATAATTAAAAGATAAATTTTGGCGGCAGCGTCGTAACGATTTTATTACATAATAGAAATATTATTCACAATCTATACTTATCAAAAATTCTCAAATCGAGTTTTTAACAAAGCTAGAACACATCCGAATTTTTTTATCATCAATTTTGCTTTTTTTATTTTTTGGACAATTTCTTTTCTTTTCGAATCGCCCATATTTATTCCGCTCTTTTCAGAATTCTGAAGTTTACTGTTAATTCCCAAAACAGTACTGAAAAACCAAAAAGCTATAGTAAAGTTTAAAAATCGTGATTTTATTTTTATTATTTATTATTTTTCAATAATGGCATTTTAGATTATAGCCATAACAGCTCGCAGCAAACCCTTGACAAAAAACGCAACAAAATCATTTGAACTTCCATCTTCAGCCACATAACCTCAAAATGACACCAATCAGTGTTGTCAAACTTCCGATTTCGATGCCAAGAACTGTTATTTCATACGATTCCGGTTCCACATTACGGTTCTTTTTAAGTAACTGAAACCATTAACCCTTTGTGTCCCAGCTTATCAAAAAGCTTTAAATTTGGAAAAATTCGAATGATTTTGGCTTATTTTGACTTTTATTAGCTTAAAATTATTTTTTAAATTTTCATAATCCCCAACATATGACTTTTACAATGAGCACTTCTGTTTTCTAGTCTAACGTCATTGGGCGCGCTGTAGTTGTACTGTCTGCGTTTTGGTACAGGACTATTTCTTAAGTTAGACCGGGGGCTAGATCGATCTACCCAGAAAAACGTTTCTTCGAGATACTTGCAGACCCCTACTAACTCCTCGCCTGAAATCTAAAATAATAAACCAGGTAGCTGTTTATAAAAGTTATATCTAGAAGACCAAATAGCCTATGTCACTATTCCTTTGAGCGCCTATCAATGCCTGACGTAACCTAGCAGTCCGATCAACACCGCTCATGTAGCTGTTGTAATCAGGAATAATTTGACCACAGATGAACCGACTTATCGGACGATTTGAAAAATGTTATGCTCACACTGAAGACTCTATAATCCACATCACCCTTCTTCATATCGTTATCGTTGAGATCTTTTGGAAGTTCGCGTCTATTGTTTCTAACTGTTCCACATGCTAGTGTTCTTTCAGTCTTTAGCTTTTCCAGTAGATTCACCGAGGTAAAATACTTCTCGAAATATTATTTTTCGGTTTTGTCCCCAACAGCTCTCAGTTAATGACAAAACAACCCGTTTTCCAAATCCATAAGATTTAAGTTTTTCAACTACTTTGTCTTTTCCTTGATAAATACCGTATTGTTTCATGGAAGACCATCCTTTGAGAAAAACAATGCTTTCATCTATTGAAAGCTCTCAGCTACCATTATATAACATGTTGGATTGATTATTTAGTGACTTCACAATGGTCTGATCTTAAATATTTTATCCTTATTACGAAGAGGAATTATTGAATTATCATTTAGATGAATATAAGAGTTAAATATTTGTTGGAACCTTGAATCGTTGAGTTCTGTAAAGGTTGTTCTGATACATCATATCAGCAATGGTTGATGAGCCTAACATTGTAAGTCTGACACTGCAAAAAATGTTCTTCTACAGGACCTTCGGTCAACAAATACGCAGAAAATATCTTTTTTTCCATTTTCTATCTATTTCTTCTTTCTTTCCTTGTCACTTCAATTTCTTCATTTCAAAATTATTTCCGTCTGTATCTGGCCCACTTTCATCTTCTCCACCTAATACTTGGTTAGCACCATGTTGTTCATTTTCGAATATTTGTGTGTTACTACTGGCAGGTGCATGTGATGGCTTACCTTTGCAAAATTTCAAAATTATCATCTACAATTGAGCTGTAAACCGAATCTCCTTCTTTATCTGAGCTCTCTTCTCTGAAGATTATTATTCAAACGGAATTCTTCCAGTTCAGTTGCTGCTTTTTCAGTCACCTCGATCAAATGAGCTTTATGTCGCTGGTTCAATAAGGTGTACTCTAAAGTCTTGTCAAGACTCAAGTGCACTATGGATTTTAGTATTTAATACAAGTCTCTATAGACCTGGTGGGACATAGAAGTCCCGTCGGGACACAACGGATTAAAGTAAAACGTTTTTGATACAAAACTTTCCAACTTGCATCAACGATTTCTATAAATAGGTTCTAGAACCGGTATAAATGGTTTGATTCCGTTTTCGTTTCCGATTCTTTAATTCTGATTCTGACACTGATTCAGGTATAAATTTTATTTTAGTGTTTCTAATACGGATTCCGGTTGCACTGTTCTTGTTTTTAATGATTCCGATTCCGATTAGGCTTTTTTCAGAATTCGATTCGCACCCCTGCTTTTAAGGAAATAACGTTTAGTCTTTCTTTAAGAACCATAATTAAAATCCTAACTGGATTATTTTATTTTTCTAATGGCACACCCTGTTACCATTATTTAACAGAGCACAGAACTAGCGTGGCTTGTAGCACATACCACTTAACTTGAACCAATAGTTTTTCTGCCATGCAGGATGGGCGAAACATTCACTTGTATGGTACATAAGTTAAAGCTGCCAAATGTCTTTTTTCCCCTGGAAATTCTAACTGAATGATTTTATTATACGGGGTGATCTAGAATGAAACATCCAGTATAGAGCAAATAAATAATGTTGATTTGATACCATACATTAGCTATTTTAAACCAGCAGTGTTTATACTATACAGGGCAAAATATTTAGTTTTTGGTGTCTCGGCTATCACCTTGTTCAGATTTTTGACATCGACTCTTCGTCTGGAGAAACTAATAAGAGATCATATTATTTAATAAATTACTTTACTATCAACTTTGTAAGTAATTTTGTGTTGCCACTACACCCGAAGAGGAAAAAGATAAATTATAGACACAGATGACACCAGTAGATTTAAATATAAAATTTTATTTTGTAATGAGAGAAGAATGACTTTTTAACAAAATATATGGCATTGTTTAATAATAGGCTGTGGTGGTTATTCCTTCTGATAAAGTTTGAGAAAACAAGACTATCAAAGACTTGAAATTACAGTGTATGGCAATATGTGTTTAATGGCAAAATAACTCGATGAAAATTCTACAAATTTGATCAATTTTATGTATTTTTTCAAATATGTCTCTGTTTATGAGCAACCACAATTTACCGGTAACCACATTTCTTTTGCCTCTTAGAAATCTTTACCACATCTGAGACTCACATAAAAACTGTTCTAGTATACATTCGTATTTGGCTACCTCAAAAATGATAGCTCTAGTTTAGGCAAACCTATAGCGCTTACATATTTTAGCGAGTTTACCTATTCTACATGTTTGTAACTAGTCTTTGAGTTCTACACTGCATCCTTAAGTAGTTTCGTTACCTGTTGAACATCTGAAACTAGCTCATACGATATATTGGATTTTGCGCCTTTATACATGCTCAATGACACTCAAAACTATTTTGGACCTATATCTTCGAAACGGAAAACATCAAAGTTGAGCTATAGTAATTTTTATCTGTGATTATCCGCATGCCAAAATATAAAATTCCAATATCTAGACTCAAAGAACGTAAAAATATTAAGAGAGGAATAATCTTTCAGAGCCGGGCGCGTGTTGCAAAATTTCCTATCCTATTTTGAGCTCTATCAAGAAGGTTAATAGAGGGCAAAGCCACCTCCACTGATCCATTGGATGACACATCCCAATCCATGATTGTATCTTCAATTTTATTAAGGAGGTAAAAGGTACATCCTAAGCCATGATCGTATCTTTAGCTCTATTAAGAAGGTAAATGGAGGACGAAACTCGATTTTGGTCACCGGAAATGACCCAATGGATGATACATTCCGAACCATGATCACATATAGCTCCATCAAGAAAAGTTAATGGAGAGCAGAGTCACCTCTCTGTCCACAATTATGTCCTCAGCTCTTTTCATTAATGGAGAATTTGCCCCTAGACCACCGGAGGTGGTCCGATGAATAATATTCTGACCCCTAATTGTATCTTTAGTTCTGTTAAGAAAGCTAATAAAAGATTTGTTGTGGACCGGTGATTTAGATGCTTTTAATGTATTTTACAACAGAGTATATATTTCAGCTATTTTGGGAGTTTTTTCAGAGATTTTCCGCCCCCAGGATCCTCTTTCACGGCCTTCGCCATCCCCCAGTTATATGTTGGTTTTAATGTCCCAAAGAAACTCTTTCGTGAGTACGAGTACTAGTACGATTGATCAGTATAAGAGATACATTTTCGGGAGGTAGTTCCTGCGATCTTTAAGTTGCTATTTGAATTCAAAACGAATGCAACGAAGTATACCAGGTGTTTTCTAAGCCACTGTGGCACAACCTCGAATACAACTTTAGTCTTGATCTAGAATTTCGAAGCAATAGACAAGTTGTTTTGGGCAAAAATATTTCGAGTTGCATTGGTTTGTTTGAAGATCTTCGTGTTTTGCAGAAGCATTCTGGTATGAGTTTGCTAGCCACACTTCAACCAACTTAATCAATTTCCATTTCCTTAATCGGAGACAAAAATTTAAAATAACAATAAAAAGAAAATCGAGAAACAAAAGTAACAAGGCCACCACCCCATTAGCTGATAATAGCTATTTACCAGAATTGTATGGGTTAGAATACAGGAAAATAGAATGTTGATACAAGAACCTTGTATAATCAATACAATGAATGGTTCAAGTACAGCTTTTTGCATTAATAATGTCACAGTACATTCTCTTAATGAATGAAATGATTAAATACACGAAATCTGATTTAGCATTAATTACATAAAATTTGTTTCCTAAGAGCCCATAAGACGACTTGGATAATTAATATGAAATTAAATTTGGTATATTTAGTTAATTGCTTCATTAAAGAAATGATTTGAGGCATTATTTATGCAAAAAGCTGTACCAATGAAGGCATTTATTCTTTTTACCAGAATCCAAAATTCAGTTTAACTAACTTGCTTTATCTTGATAAAATTATTTATATTATACAAAGATCTTTAAGTTTGACAATTTTAAAGTGTTTAAAGTTGTCATTGAGTTTCGGGTAAGTGTACATTAATGTTTATACATTTTTACTCTAATCATAGTAGTAAGTGTTTAAAAACATCTTTTGTTTACAATTTCATCAAACTTGATTATTTATCTTCTGTTTTTGTATTTTACTGCGGCTTTGGTAGTGTCTTATAAAAAAAATTATTGGAATTTTAGTCCCACGGTTCTATTATACAGGGTAGATTTGACCTGCAGGATTAATTTAACCTTCTTTTGTTACAGACAAGCTCGGATTATTTTTGCACGTGTCCTTCCATAGTTATTACGTACAGTTTGCTCATTTTTCAACAAAACTTCTTACTATACCTAATGTTATTTTGATTTATCTGAATACATACTTAAAAAAATCTAAAGCGTCGAGAAGATATTCAGCTTGGTCCGAATTTTTCATTTTAATTGGTTTAGATTAATGGGGCAAAATTTTTAAAAATTACCCTGTCAAACTAGCGATTAGTATCTATATACATTTAATTTGTAACTAATTTTTTCTTCCTTGATTAAAAAACTTTTTGAATTGTAAGAAGAATCAAATAAAAATGAAAATATTTGTAATGCCCATGGGAAGTAAGACTATTCAAAGTGTCAGCAACGTATAATATGATAACCGTAAGTATAAAATATTTAGATACCATAGTAAGAAGTTTCCCATCAGAAGTTATTACGAGGATTTATAGACCACAAAAGAAACTGGATATACTAGAAAGTTTAAACACTTTTTCATAGAAATATACTCGGTTTCAAAACAATTTCTCAAGACGATATCGTCTATATATATATTATCAACAGACATATATGCATATCGAAATGCTATCGAAATCGAAGGGCTTCATCGGTGGTGGAGTATCAAAGGCAGGGCACTTGTATTTTTTCATTACAAAAAGTTTACAAAGCAAAGATCGATTTCCGAGAACGAAGGTAAGAAAATATTTGGAACCAAGGACGACCGGTTAAAGTTAGCCTTATACGACAACACAAGGAAGAAGAATAGCTGTTCTAAGTATTATACTCGCAGGGTTCAAAGTTATGCAATAATAATTAAAAAAAAGGAAATTACTCCGTCCATTGTTAGTTGCGGTCAACTTCAAAAACTGACGGTTACTAAATGGGATGGATACTCATAACTGAAATCTGCATGGATCTTTACGTTCTAAGTCGTTAAAGCTTTGGTCCTAAACAGAGAAATACCATGAAGAAAAAATGCCCGGAAATACGTCATTCAAAAACCAATAAATACGCTCGTTTTATGTTGAACCAAATATAGAACCTAACGTGTTGTCTTTTTTTTATTTTAGAATCGCAAGTTTTTATTAAATATACAGGATGTCCTAAAGAACAGTAAACAAATAAAGCAAAACAGTGGTTTAATTAGAAATTTCTTATGAAAAAATGTAAAATGAAAAGTAGAAAATTTGATTTTTGGAAGTTGTCTTAATGGCAAAAATAACAATAATAAATACCCAACAAAGTACAATTTTAAAATCAATATCAAGCAGGCAGGGTTAGACTGTTATAGTGTACTAAACCGGTGTGGGTTAGCAAACACGTTCCGGCGCCAATAACTTAATTGTTCGCTCCCTCCTTATCGTTCGTTCTTACTTAAATAAAAGCTACTAAACCTATTACACACCGTGTCCTGAAAGTATTGAATAAAGTTTACATTTTCAAATCTGATTTTTTGTTGGGAACATGTCGATTTATTATTTCCATTGTACACCTTTTGACAGGACATATAGGGTGATCTATAATCTAATCTATGACGTCATCAACATTTTTTAAGTGGCAGGATTTAAAAAATTAAAATTTAGAGTTTAAGTGTAATTTAAGAAATTTTTCTAAAATTAAAATTGTCAAAAAAGTTATGATCATGGTTTGACAAAATTTGCTTTTGATGATACCTTCTTAACGAATTTATATTTTGATATTCCAATTTTCTAATTTACTCTTCAATCTTGGACAGAAAAAAACATACTTATACGATAATTTCTATAAATAAATTAGAATTACTATGAAATGACAATAATGTTCATGGGGAATTCAAGGATAAATATTTCACATATCTTCTAAAACCACGACTGCATTAGTGTCGAATAAACCAACTTAAACAAAAAGACAAAAAAAAGAAGGAAATAAATATTTGCCATCAAATACTACAATTCGTTGTTTGACAATTTATACATAACTGGACAATTGTTATGCGGAAAAAGCAAGTATCTAAATATTGAACTCAAATAAAGATAAGAAAAATTCGATATCATCTAACAATCGTGAGAATTAAAATTTTTCGAATGCAAAAAAAAACGAATTTCCGAATTCAAATTTTTTCTTATTTCAACCTTGATTGCAATGTCAATAAAACCTTTAATTTTCCAGTAGTTGTTCTAACCACTTTTGCTGCACATGTTGCAGTATTTAATGATGCATTAAAATTGATGGCTATTGGTTAAACTTGATTTAGAAAACCTGAAGAACAACTTTATACAAAGAAAATGGTAAGTAATGAATATTTAACGATTACGTAAGAGAAATTTAAAAATTACTTACATGTAATATTATATAATTACAGAAATGGTATGTAAAATTACTGTTCGCGTTGGTAACCCTCAGCAAAAAATTTTAAAATTCTTTTTATGATACATTCTTACCAAGTATTAATTTAATTTGTTTTAATTTTTTTAATTCATGCTTATTTAGTTTTGGGGAAAATTAACAGTAACCAATGTATATTGCATACAATCAATGTAATAACTCTATTTTGCTTTTTTTTGGACAACCCCATTGATAACTGTTACAGTAATTAAAAGGCATCACCATATGTAAATGTGGCCATTTCGAGAATTAATCCAGACAGGCAACAAATGCACCCACTCCTAAAACCCAAAAATAATTTTTACGTAAGCATGAGGAATAACAAAATTCCAATAATCATGCAGTCTTCGTGACGCTGAAAATGAATAGAAACCTCGCTCCAGTATGTCACGCAACTGATGCGTCTGAAGAAATACCAAAACTGTTCCACCTGAGTAGCTATCGGCAGTTTAGCAAGATTATCAATGAGTGCCGATATGTTTGATGTTTGATCACTTTTTATATGTTTAATGCCCCCTCCAACCAGTTCCTCTAACCGACAAACGCGGGAATCTAACTTCGGGTCGTTACCCTGTCCATAAACCTGCTTCACCGGTCCAGAAGTATATACACAGTGGCGTACTAAGACTTTTCGACCTACGAAAACTAAATTCTTTTTAAGTTTGTTATTGTTCTGAAAATAATATCTAATTTTACACACTTCGATTTATGGATATGGAAACGCCCAGTGTCATCGAACTTCTTTATTTGCGTATCTTGAGAATTTTAACTAAGATTTTAGATAAGTCACTATATAGAATGTTTTTCGTTTTTATTTTTGATTACAGAAATGACAAAATGACAAAATGTGTTCGTACAAATACTTTGACTCGTTTTTTATTTTTACCAAAAACGAAAATCACATTTTGGCTTCGCGATCTCAAAATGAACAACTACTTCCATTCGTGTCATCATAAACTCTCATTTGGTAAACATTCCTTTTATCTACCGCCAACTATTGTCTACGATTGTTCATCATGTAATTAACTACAAACACGAGTTGATTACATGTAAGCAACAATGACAACAGAACATACTGTAATCACTTTATGAAAGTATTCAAGTCAGTTAACACCTAAGCGAACGTGTTTACTTTCTTATATTAGCGATACATTCATAAACGTCACCCTTTTTATTATTCCATTATGAACTCATTTTAGCAAAACAAATGAAATTATTTCTATTCTAAGTCAAAATAAAAGCATTAAGACTTTTGCCGTTTGGCAAAATTTCATATACTTGACACTATAAAATAAACACGTCCGACACTGGAATCGCGATTTACCTGTAGGAATGCCGAATGTTTTGGCGGGAAATGACGGTCAATGTCACTTGCATAGATTGTTCGTCATCGGGGTTAAATATACATAAAAAGTAGTTGAGGCACTGCTTGCACCTTTAGTTTTTATCGCGAACGCTAATGGATCGAAACACATTTTACATTACAACTTTTGTTGCACATTTTAACACCTAATTAAGAAGTGAAAGGCTTTACAAGATGATTACTAACGAGATAGTTTACGAGCCTGCACTGGTGTTAAACAAATTGGCACAGTAGGAAAGAAATGTTGAGACTTCAGGTCACGAAGCGAGACAAGATTCGCCAATGAAAGTGAAACCGTAACGATCTCGCTAATCAAACCACTTATTAGACTACATTTCACGCTATCGTTCTTCCAAGACAATCGAGTTATAGGTTGTCACGCTCTATTTTCTTTGTTATACATAGTTTTTTTAACTAACTTCAATTATATTTAACGCGCCAATTTTTTATATTTATGCCTTTTCTGGGAATCTGAGAATCTCAAACGAATAGAAAAGGAGGGAATTCCGTGCGAAATTAAAGGTCTTTTATACTGAAGAATTCTCTAATTCATTTCACTTTCATTGAAAACTTGGATAAAGGCAACTGAAGGACATCTTGAAGTTTAATTTCGAAGAGTTTAAAGGGAAGTGAGGTGAGATAGTGTATGGAGTTTGCAGTGTGTTACGAAAGGAAAGTCAATATTTTAAAGGGCACCGCGCATCAAACGGTATTAATCGAGGGTTTAAATCTTTATCAGTATGAAAAACTAAAGAGGTACTATTAGTTTAATTTAGATTATTTGAATGCCTTAGATGTTTATACTGTTTTACTAATTTAGTTAATTTAAAAATGATCTTGAAACTTTAATTTCCGCAACGTCAAGATTTTTTCATTGCGTACGATTTGGTTATTTTAAAATTGTATTTATTTCAAAAAAACAATAACACAAAGTGTTCTGGCCATTTCTTCATTATCTTGAAATACTTGTACTTGTTATATAAAAGCAAATTGAGATGCAAAAAAAAATATTTTGGATACGAAACACCTTAGCAAGCAGAGTGATGTCTAATTCACGTGATTAATTGGATATGTTCCGTATAATTGACGTCATAAATGTCATTTGTATTTCATATTTTTCATGTGATTAAACATGACGCATATTTGATATTGTCTATTAGTTAACGTAGCTGATGACCAATAAATCACGTGAATTAGACGTCACTTTTATAATTGACAATTTAAAACTTTGTTTTTTAAATTTAACTACGTCAATATTTAGGTTGCAATGCTTAACGTGTTTAAATTAAAAATGGAACACATTCAAAGTTAAGTTAAAAAGTTTATATTGACATTACTCTGAGACTTCTCTTAGTGGAAATATGAACACGTCTAATCAGTACCCAAGAATCAAATCAAGAACAGCAGATCCAATTTTAAGTATTTTTAGCAAACTGTCAATAATCTCTAGAGATCTTTAAAATTGCAGATTCGGTAATTCAATAGTTTATGAGTACTAGGAATTTTCAAATTCCATACCAAAAAATATTTTTCATTCAGTTCTACTGAGAAACAAGCACTTGGAAAAATCCACATTTAAAAGTAGATGAACTAGTTCGTTGTGACACACTATATACATTCAAATGTCTGCCCAAACTTGATTAAGACTTTCCCAGGGAAACACTGCTAACTAGTATTAACTATATCATGATGCAGCTATCTCTTCTACCAGGCCTAGAAAGTTCCTGCTGTAGAAAAAAACTAGAGAAAATCTTTCTTCTAATAATATAAATAAGGAGAGAAGGAACTGTTGTTTGCAAACATAATCATGTCAATTAACCTATTATTTTGATTAAATGTGTCCTCTAATACGCACATAGCAGGATACTTCCTTGTATATGAATCTAATATATTGACGAATAGAAAAAAACCACAGACACTGGAATCGGCTGTTACAAAAACTTTGCTATAGGTGCCCATTCTTTAAGTGTTATGCAATCAGCAACTACCCGTTAGCCAAACAAGCTTTCAATGACAGGTTTCAAAGAAAGCTGACTTACTGCTTGAATGAACAATAATACACATATGTACAATATTCACACTTCTTAAGTCAAAAAGTTATTTTGTCGATTATTGATGACATATCCCTTCCGATTAACATCCAACATTTTTTTGTCTTTTTGGACCTTTGATTACAGTGTTAGGTACTTTCATCGATTATCTCTACAAGATTTATCCAGATAAATTAGGCATGTATTGAGAAATCAATGATGGAATTAGAATTAAAAGTAATCATGCCAGGATATTATTCATTGGTGGACTGCAACACTTACTTTATGGTATGCCAGATGGAAGATACATTCTTGACTTTTTCTTGGTAGTGCTTTCTAATATTTGTCTATAGGTTACTGATTGGACAGAGGCTTATCTCTTGCTTTCGTATTGTAAGAATTTTCTATCACAACTAGTAGATCAAAACTTGTTTGGGAATTTTGAGCAACTAAAAATATGAATGTTCTTCAAATGTCAAAAGTTCACCATTTTCACCACAATTCGGATCTGAAGATAATTAAATAATGTAGTTACCTCATAAAATCTCAGATTGTCTGAATTCTTCTTGTTTTCACAGGCAACCATGTCGAAATACAGCGAATATGAACCATGATGCATAATCAGTGCTTTTGTTCTTTCATCATCATCATCATCGTGACGCAGAATATTGATTAGAAGTTAAGATAGCTCCCACTAGGACCTTCAAATTTTTATTTGTATTTTATTTGAAATAAACTTAAAAGATTAAACTTGTAAAAGGTCATCGAAGAAACGCCGTAACTCATTGTATAAACCAAGTCAAAAAGAGAAATTTATTATTGAGCGAAAGAAGCAACTAATATGGGCGACAGTTTGTTAAGATTGGTTGACTAGCCATGATAGCAATAACACACTAGACTCGACAACCACGGGCTGTTAAGACTGTTGAAAATAAATAAAAACCCAAAAGAAAGGAAGTTTACCTATCAGCAATGATAGCAAATATAAAAAAAATATGAAACCGAATACTTCCTGGTAAAATAAATTGCGAAAAAAGACTTACATTATTAGGATCCTAATCACGATCAGAAAGTGAATTAATTAAAGCCTTTTAACGATTTTTAGAATGTATGAGCTAGTTATAGGTTAAACCAGGTGAGTTTCAGTATTTATAGCATGCTATATTACAGCTTTGCGTTTTCCGACATGTGGTCTGCATTTCCTTAGAGGTAAGCCTTTAAACTAGGACTAGTCGAGATCGAAACCCTCACCATAACTTTAGCCCTAGCCTCTAAGTTTTATCAAAACCCAAGATATGTAGTGGTTTAAGAATGACTCTCTATTAAGGTTTAGGTGACACTTGGCCAAATTCGAAACCAAACTCTACAAGGAAAATACGGTACGTATAGTCTCCGCAATGCGTATATGCAGACTTTTAGAACTTTAGAAAGAGGCCAAAACTTGGGAAACTAAGAATTTCTGCTTGAGATCTAAAAGTCTCAGGATTGGTTTTGAGCAAAACTTAGCGTAAAACAGAAGTAGTTAAAACTCAATAATTCTTTCTTCGATTATTACGTTAGCGCAAGTGTCAAATTTAAACCTACACTCTATCTTTGATAATAGGTAAGATTTCGATGCTTAAGCTCGAATTTGCATCTTTCTGTTCCATTTTCAATGTAACTGACATATTCATCAAATATGTCAGTTATTCTACTGTTCTAGTTCTTCAAGACATCTTCATTGGTGAAAATAAAATCTGACGATCTTCTTTGGTTTTTGTGTTACGAGCAAAAACTCAAAATTCTCAGAAGCATTACGATTCTTTTTCTGTAGAAATAATGAAGACGATTACCATGAATACATATTTGACATTTCCTCGTCATTTATGAATTTTTTAAAATGCAAATTATGGTTGATAAGAAAGAAAATAATAATAATCGATTTGAGGATATTCTGCTTTAGGTATTTATTAAAAGCTGCGAACTCTAAAAGAGGCGATCGACTTCAAAATTTGCACTCACATTCGGGAGGCCCACAGCATAATTTTTCAGTTTATTGGCCAAATTAACTATAAACAGAAGCTACTAAGTTTCTAACTTGCATAGTCTCTTTGCAATTTTTAAGAGCATGCTTTTCTAAAGCATCTAATTTGAGATTCTCACTGACGTCACATATTACCATCACATAGGTATCTTCAATATGAAAGCGAGAGTGGTCTCAGGTCATTATATCACCCCATGGATTTTCGTCTGTTGTAAAGTCAAGTCTTAAAGGTTCATTTAACTAATTGTATGTCAGTTAGCAATTTTTCCTAATGAATTACTAATTGGTAAAAATTCAATAAGTAACAGTTAGAGAGTATTGACTGACAGGATAGTCATTTTTACGTGTAAATTATTTTTAAATTCTTCTGCCATGTTGACGCCCAACAGATTGAACAGTGCATACATAGATTATATTCAATTTTACCTTAATTACCTAAAATTGTTTCAGGAAACCAAAGATTTAATATAGGAACTGGTTTTCTCGCCGATGTAGAATTATGAAGATACATCACTATTAGAAGCACAAGTAGTTACGAAATACCACAATATTATAAATACAATAACATTCTATACTACCTGTTCAATAGTTTATTGACATAAAGAAGTTGTAAACAAACTAACCAGAAGATTCCAGAATGTAAATAACGCGCTTGTAATTATACTGTCGATTCGTGCGTTCTAATAAAGGTGAGTATTATTATAAAGGCCTCTCAAAATTCCTCCTTTATAAAATCTGATATAAATTATTATCTTTTGAATAGCCTAAAAGAATTTAAAAATTAAAATTATAAGTTAGTATTGAATAACCTTGAAAGCTTAAGATCAGTCAGTGGCGCCGGAAGAACCTATTTGAAATTTGAACTTATACGGTCTACTGCCAACTCAACAAACGCCTATACAATCAATTCTAAGAAGTGGCGCTTTATGTGGGCGGCATTTACTTGCAATTTGCTACACAGGTGGGCTAGGTAAAAAATTAGAGATTATTGAAATTACCGTCATTAATTTTATTAAATTAATTATTTAATCAAGAAAGTATTTAAAAATAAAATGAATCAATTTTAAATTTTTATCGTGTTCACTTGCAACCTACTTTTTTGTGGATGTTTACTAAGAGAGTACATGTTGCTAATTATGTGTACTTTTGTATCTTGATGCAAACAGTCGGGTCGTTTCATGAACTCTTTACTGCTCATAAGTAGAATGTTATTATGTAATTAAGCTTAAGTGCTCTATTTAAAATTATATGACTAATTTTTATAATTAGTGCGAAAGATGCTTTCTCGACGAATTCAAACAAGCATGCTGTGAAAATATTTTTTGTAGACATCTCTCTTGTTTTGTCGCGATATTTATTTGTTAGTAAGCGGTTTTACAATGAATGAAAGATAAAATGAAAATACTACACTTATAAATAAGTTATATTTAACGTTTTATCTTATGCTGATCAGCTTTAAATCTTTGACCTCTGCTGCTTGCGAGGGTTCTAGTTCCGCTGTCTTATTATAGGTTCGGGTACTGATATGATAATGAGAACTATGTCGACTTTCATGCGTTTTATCATGTTTTAGACAGAATATGTTGCAAATAATTAATTCGTCTAATATGTTTCTTTTTCATTTTATACATGACGTAGCGATTGGATGATAAATGATATGCAAGCCTATAATGATCCTAGACTTGAAGAAAGAAGGAAATGTATGTAATTAGACCTAAACTGGAAACTCACTGTGAAAGTTATGTTTTGTATCACTGTACTTAGTAATTAACGTAATTAAACACCATCTTAGTATTTGGTTTCGATTCATGTTTCTTTACGTAAGTATGCACCTACTTTTCGACTGATAAGAATTTGGCCACTCTTGAAATTTACGTCGCAATAATGAAAACACTTACCACGGATTTATGCAGGCTCGTTACTATGATTTTTAAGTCGTAGTTGGTTTAGACATCATCAAAAACAGAACTTAGACAGGTTTTCGAGTACATTAGTTTTGATTTTCTAAACTGCCAAAAATATTTTCAAAAATAGGTCTAACATACAATATCTTGAAGAGAACTATAGCTATGGAAAACTTACTGCTGATTCTTAAAAACTGAAACCACGTATGGAAATTTGGATCGATCAGAGATACTAAAAACAAGAAAGTGCTTGGAGAAAGATTTTATCAACTTGGGAAATACCCAATAAATATCAGGAAGTTATGGCTAAAAAACTAAAATCGGAAAATTCCATTTTCTGGGGTAATTTCAAGTTAGACTAAATCAGAATTTATTGTTCTAAGCTGACAAAGGTTGGATTGTTTTCATAGACGTGAGTCAGATACAGATATCAATGAACAATGATCAATAATCAATTTTTACTTATTTATAGGAGGTAAAAAATTCATATCTAGAGAGCCGAAACAATTAAAGGGATCAGATTTTTGTTGTCTACCCTGGAGACTACGTGGGAATACTTCATGGAAAAATAATTCCGCTCTAAAACAAACAATGATCGTTATGCATCGATATAACATTTTTGCTATATAGCTTACAGTATACGTTATTATAGGGCAAAGTGCTAGCGAGCTTTATTTGTTGCTTTCTGAAGGTTTTAACAAAGAAATAATAAACCAAAGCTAGTGCATCAAATCAAATTGATACCGTCATGATACTTTTGGGGTGTTACAAGACGTTTGAATAATAAAAAGACTGTTGGTCTGGAGTTGAGATGGGGGCAGTTCATCTGCAAGACCTCTTGGAACGTTTATTTATTTGTGACTTTTTCCATCGATCGAAACCTATACAGAGCAAAATTCTGATGTTTAGGAAAGGATTAAAATCGGATCAATATGTTGGTGTACAAGCAGTGGTTAGTCTTCTGATATCTTTTATCATTTGCCTGAGAAGACTTGAAGATTGTAGACCTTTCAGTGATATTGTTCAGTACTGGAGGTTAAATACACAGCTCCATTTTTCTTCTTTTCTGCATACAAAATTAGTTCAGACTTTTGAGCTATGGTGACCCGGATGGGGTAATATAGGTTTTTTGCGTCTAAGTCAATAATGTTTTGAAACAGTTTCTAAATTTGTATAAAGATATACTTACGACACTAATACATGTATGAGAAAGTTTGTTTACCGAGTTTTGACAATCTTTTGTAACCAATTCAATTTGATGCTTTCTTTGTTTGCATTTCTGATATGGTTAGGGGAGCCCAATAACTTCTCGACACATCTGTCTTGAATATTAGAATTGTAAACTCATTTCTCTTGACAATTTAAAATGATGGACGGCTCAAAATAATGAAAAAGGTCCTCATGGCATGTTAGGAAATACATGAGAAATATTTTATTTACTTTTTAATCACTGTAAAGTGAGATATTGAATTGGGATTCCTCGCATGGTCGTTATCGTAACAGGTCTACTTATTAATGAGTCTTTCAAATCTACATTTTTTTTTGTTCACAGTCACTCGCTTCTATTTTATCTCGAAAATGATTTCAGATATGAAGACATTTGTTTTCTTTTTATTACTATTTTGTAAGCTTTAGCAGTTATCAATCCTAGCAGGGATAAAGACTTGGGAGGCGAAAGAAAGAAAACTAACTGTGTCGGAAAAAATTTATGAGCTATAGCAGTTTTAATGGGTACTTTTCATTATAACCATTTAAGTTTCACTCTGTGAATTTATCATGACTTACAACGTTAAGAACTTTGTCTAAGAATTGCAAGACTTTCTGGTCCACCTGGTTTAGAACTTGTTGACTCCTTTATCTGCTTAGGTATTTTGCCAATAACTACTTAAGAAGATTTTAGTTTAGTTAGATAACTTTTTTTGAAATATTTCAAAATGCCCCAAAGAGTAGAAAACTGAGCTTGTAATGTTCAAGACTGTGCGGTGGAATACTTAATATCTTGTTCAATTTAATATAAGTCAAAATGTACGTTCAATGCCAATTTCCATATATTTTTTAATTAATTTTAATTAATTTAATTTGACATTTGAGATTTATTACCATTAATTTAAAAAATGCCATTTTAACTATCTGCGCAATATCATGCAACATACTGTTTTAGCAGGACAATGTTTTGCCTTAATGATAACGAGACTTCTTGGACAATCATATTCATCGTAAGGGATACATTCTCCTCCAAATAGATCACAATCGAGTTTTTTCCTCATAGCAGCTAAAACAAATTGATACGTAGCAATAACAACAGAAAATAAAAATATTCACCTGTTGCTCCAATAACAATCATTAACGTAAACAATTGCAACAGTTGATTTAAACGCATCTCTTATAATTGGAAGCGCGATATTAAATAAATAATATTGTTGTTTATGTTATTATTAACAGTAATTTATCGAGTCTACGATAAAAATGTGATATAAAAGTGGCAATTAGCTTTTTATGTAAAGGTCTATAGAAGTAAACAATTGAAAGTTAAACTAACTGGAATAAATTATTGCTATTTAGTAAACCTTACTACTTACAACACTTTATTTAAATGGGAAATGGCATTTTACTAAAATTTTAATTTTAAATTTAACTACAGATTATCGTAGTTTACAAGAATAGCAAGTTTAATTGTTTTCCTACAAGAGCTTACTGTCCCATATTTTTATAATGTAAGAAATGCTGAGTTTGAAACTCCCTAGCTCTTCTTTAGTTATTTTTCAATTAATTTCTAAGTAAGACCGTTGGGACACCCTGTAGATGTGACTCTCTTAAAGTTTTTAATTTTTGCCCTATTTTTCTATTTTTATTTAAATTTTCATTATACTATTTCATTTTACAATATTTTCAAATGTAAGAATAGTAGAAAATATATTTAAACTACTCATGAAATAGCACTGGAGAACAAAAGTGAGAAAGTGAAGAAACACACTGTTTTTTAACAGTAATTCAGCTTTTAATGGAACTGGAATTAAGAACAAGACCGTTGTGCACTGGTCTATGAAATTCAAATAACCTGAACGTACGGAAGTACGAAACAAAATAAACGAATGAGAGGAAGTCGTTCTAAACCAAAAGCCAAAAACTTGTCTAATTACCTAATAGAATTACGTTTTATAATTATTGCATTCGTTAAGTTTGCTTTAAATAAGAATTCGATTTCTCTGAAAAAAGTTACAGTTTATCAGGAAAAAAGTAATAATCTGCAGTTATAAGAACACGTCCTTGACTAAACATATAAACACACTGGTTGAGTTCCGGCGGAAATGCTAAGATCTTGCACCGTTTGTATGTTCAACTCAATTAGGTTGCTTGCCTTCTTATAAAAGGCATTAACACATAGTAGCCCAATTTTTATAACGTTATTCGCATTCCTTTTTATAAACAGTAACAGTTATTGTTCCTTCTAGTATTAAAAGGCTCATTGTTTTGTTTTATTTTAATATAATCAAATCAGAAAACCGTTACTTTTGTAAATATTTTTGATTTTAAGCACCATAAAAATGATAATTAGGGTTATGTTCAACACGGAAGAGTAAAAGAAAACCCATGATTGAAATAATTCTCCAAGATTCATTTTTTATAATTTTTAGGCATAAGATTCTCTTATCTCAAAAATAGTGAAAGAGAATTTAGAATCAGATGGCAAAATTGTTAATTTCTAGAATACAAAAGATAACCTGACCGACTTGGAAAAATATTTAAATTAACCAACCACAAAGTCAGAATGTACAAATGAACCTTTTCCCTGTATCTGCGTTTAGGTATATCAAGCATGTTTTCAAAACTATAGCATCTCAAAAACTATCACAATATGCTTTCTACCTATAAACCAGTCATTATTGATTCACGGCATCTTGGAAGATACGTAAGTGATAAATTCTGAAACTTCTGAAAAACAGTCTTCAGTAAATGGACAATAAATCTTCAAAAAAGAAACTCAGCAAAAAGGCAATAATAACACTGCTTTCCTATCATCTTATCCAAAAACGCCAAAATCTTGTTCGAAATTTAATTCGTGGGCTGAAACTGGTTGAAAACTAGAAAACAGCAAATGTTACAAAAACCTGCCGGCCAATCACCGTTCTCAGTAACATGCCAAGAGTGCTCTTCTATAATTATTGAAGAAGAATGGCAAACTTAAACAACGTAAAGAAGCTGCTGATTAAACTGTTGAACATAAACATTGAAGTGAAATGAAGAGTAACCAAGAAGCATCTTCAGCTATAAAAAGGAAGTTAATTTTGAATGTCTTGATGACTTTTGACTCCCCATAAAGTCTTAAAAGCATTCATTTTAACTTTATCTAAACCTAATTCAATAGTCAGAATCTCATCCAAAGTGCAAAGTTGGTTATTTTGACAAAATATTTTGCAGAGTTTTTTTTTCAGAGTTGTAGAAAAAAGACAAAAACAGATGAGGGTGAAGTGCGCGTACTTGAGGTAGCGAGTTGGTGGAACATAATACTAAAGTCAGGTAGATAAATAATATGCTTTTGGTTCTATTAGCTAAAGCTGTTTTTTTGGCTTTATGAAAAAAACCAAGATAAGCCAATTTTTAGCATTTGTTCTGCTACCTTTTGTTTTGTCATTTAAATCAGTAAGTCAAAATCGTTTTCTAGAGGTAGTTAAAGTTTGCCAAGCAAATCTCTTTTGAACAGAATAAGGTGAATACTCTGCTTTTCCTAAAATTGGATATGTCACTACAAGAATAAGCAAAAATTCTTTGACCAAAACCTTGTAGATTGAAAAATCAGTTAAAAGCAGAAATGACGTCGAACATTCATTTGATAGAATAAGGAAGAGGAAGTCTTATGTGCCATTCCGTTTTCTTATTTATTATTCCAAACTAAAAAAAAAACAATGACTGATATTTGCTCTTTGGGTCTAAAATATGCATGGTATTCTATTCTTTCCTTATTTTCTTAGATTCTGGGACATTCTGTACAATAATAGAAAAATAAACAAGAATATTAAAGTTGGACAAATTGACTTGTTTGTATTTCAGCAGGATCCCAATTATTTGAAGCACATTCTTTTAAACACAAAAGAAAAAACTTAAGATTTCTTTTTGAGACTTTCCCTCTTTCGCACAACTTTCTATTTTCTTGATGCTATCTATATTTATAATTTATTATTAGGGATTTTGCAAAAAGAAAAATCGTTGCATTTTCAACCAAAAACTGTAAATCTATAAAAACAGATTAAATCTGTATAGATTCTGTACTCACAAGAAAACCCCACATAATTTGAGCGAGGACAGCAGGATTTTATCTTCCAAATGAGAGTTTAGCACACCAACCATAAGCTTACGTTGTTTTGTATTGTTTTCAAGGGCTTTTATTTTTATAGCTCCTGCAAGGAAAAGTATTCATTCTATCGTGAAAGGCTCTATTCTAGTAGATTGTTTTCTACTCCAGATCTGCCGCCTATAAATTCATTTGCAATTGTTTCGGTATTTTTTGGCTATTCACAAACAAAACAATTAAAGACATTTATAATTTCTAACAAATCTAGAAATCAAAGGTTTTTGGCAGCCATGAGAGTTTTGGAGATTGGTCTAGCAAACTCAAAGGTATGCCTAACCATAAGCATTTCATTAAAAATATGAAGATTTTGATTTTATAGCTCAACTGTATAAAAAAACGTTTTCTACGTTGTTATGGTACATCCATACCATGTTGGCACACAGTTGGTGTTACCAGCCAACATAGTGTGAATGCACCTTTATACTCTCTGAAATTCCAAATAACTTTTCGATAATATCTCTCTTATTCATTCTTTTTTCAGTAAATATGTGCATTTTTCAAATTCGAATTTTATGCAGAATTTTACTTTTAAAGTAATCTATCAAAGGCTTGTTTTATTTTCAAAAACAAAATGAATGACTTAGCGATTACACAACATAAAGTGGATAATTTTCTACTTGATATTTTTTGTAAAGTATTTACGTAACCAACCATTTTAAACTTAAATAAAATTGCTGTTCAGTCGTTTTGCAAATTCCACAAGTGCATATCCAGTTTTTATCAAAACATTTTATAGCAAATCTGTTTTTAGCTCCGCAACTAAAAATAAATCTCGATGCATCTCGCTCGGTTAAATTCAACAAGTTTCATATTCTTTCAGGAAATATAACCTTTTTAAATAAGAACCACTATTTTTCAGTAAGACATTCCTAAAATACTTTTTAGATGTAATTTTCTATACTGCTATTTATAATATAATTCAGAGGAAAACGTTAATCCTTTAACGGACAAAACAGATGAATAACAAGGTCAATTGTATCTTTCTTAGAAAATGATTAATGTATTTTAGCAATCAATGTTTTAATTATAGTCTCTGGTTTCACATGTTGCAGTTTACGGAATGCAAGAATGCTTTGCATTGTTAATACATCCAAGTTCCCGCCAAATTCATTTTCTTGGAATTTCGACAACGAATTGACAGGTTAAAGGATTACTTGCCATGTTTTGAATGAAAATGTAGCACCTGGACTTGTATCCAGCTGATAATAATCTCAACTTGGAATGTACATTATTGTTATTTATAACAAAAAAGAGAAAAAATTAAATCCGTTTTAAAATTATTATTATTATTGTAAATAACAAAGGAAGTTGATTAATTTATCAATGTTAGGAAATACTCGGAGATTAAAAACAGTAACAGAAATGAAGTTCGTTGTTTATATTAGAGCGGAAAACTTTGATTATTTTCTTGTTTAGTAACAGGAAAAATTTTAAAAATACCAGATTTTGACTCAAAGCTACAGGAAGCACTAAAAATACTTTTATAGATTCTCCCAATATGCAAAAGATAGAAAAACATTTGCCACCACAGATTTGTGCCCACATGTGTAACTTGTAATTTGATATATGAGACCTTTATACGACATGACATTCTATATTAAAAATTTAACAGATTTTAACGGAAAAGGCGTTGTGACCTAATTTTTTTACCTAGAAGATTAAAATAAATAAATACATAACCTATCAAGAGTTAGTAATTTAAATGTTTGAAATTGAGTTTGAAAATGGATGCAAATGTAAAGTGTGTTACTCTTTATGCATGCAGAAAGAAAAATGGTTAGTTCTATTACGTAGTAGTTAAAAATAGACATTATAATAAGCTGATAATCACGATAACATTATATAGAGGATTATAGAGGCGTTGAACCACCTTAGCCCTAAATGCATCAAGCATGACAATCTCATCTGTCCCATCTCTTAACAACTTCCTTAGGAATCTTAAACTGACCCTACGGAATATTTCAAAATATTTATCATTTGAAGGTTATAATTTCTCAGAACTTTAAGTAAAACGAATCCATTTTATTATAATTTTTTATTCTTGCAATTACCATCCGAAATATCTATCAAGTATGATCAGAAACGAGATTTTTGTTAGAGTTTACCAGTTGCTTCTTCTTTTTCAAAAGAAGCATATCTAAAACAATTTTTCACAACTAACCTAATTATTTTAATTAAGGTGAATTGAAGAGACTTAACTAGTAGGCTAAATTTCATGTTGCCAAAGGCATGGTATCTCGTTTTGAGTACACCAAGATTTGTTTCAAAATTCTTTCATCCATATATTCTGACACATTTTTACTCCTAGTTTATTGCTGATCACAACAATGTATGTAGTACATGTAGGGACTTAAACTTAACCGTTCTGGAGTTACTAAACTGTCTTGCAGAATCTTTCCAGATTTCGCGACGTGTCCTGGTATTCATTAAAAAAAAACTTTTTGGTATTTCACTGTTATAAAACTCAACTTTGTTCTTTGTTCTTTAAAAACTACTAAATGGTTTTACCATACAGGGCGATAGCATATTTTTTGCCCCAACTCACGTACTTAAAGCAAATTTGTTCTAAGAAGGTAAGAACTCGACTGGTGAAGATTGATGTTTTCATTTTATATAGCAAACAAGCGACTAGTTAAAGATATCTCTATCCTCAGTCGATATATTGGACTACTTTGCTTAATCTGTTAGCTTAATGGAAAAGAGTACTGAAAACGTCGAGATTTTTCTAACTAACGCCAAAAGCACGTAGGTAAATGGATCAACATTCATTTTTAAAATATCACCAAAGAGGTTGCGGCCAAAAAGAGCACGCTTCCTGGAATGGTTGATGTTATTTAGAGGAAGCTAAATTATGTATAACTCTAACATCCATATGCAACGAGCTATTGAAGAAGAATAAGGGATTAACTTTGAAGATAGACAAAAAACAGAAAGACCAAGAAAAAATTAAAAACCAAGAGCAGACTGTACGTTATATGAATTGGAAAATAGGGACAAAGCAAGGCAAAAACATGGAAAGTCTTGTACACCGTACTAAAGAATGTCAGAGTTGGTAAAATCTGCTTCCGATAGATCAAAAGCAGTGATTGTAGAAACCTGACCAAAAGATAAAAAGTTGATAAAGTATCGAAATTTGCAAGATAAGATATCCATAGATAGCAATAGTCTCCTGTATCAATTGCAAAGTAAAGACAACCAAAACCTGTGCTACGCAATTTCAATAAAACAATAAATTTAAAAATCAGGGGCCCCGGCCGAATCCAATCTTCGGACTTAATTTTGGGATTTAATTTTGTGTTTAGTTTTGTTTTCATAATTAACATGCAATTATTGTACTTTGATACTTTGAATCTTCACTCCAATATCAAAATATACTTTAGATCAATTTTCCCAATATTTTGTTCTTTGGAGCCGATTTTAAAACATTGACTGTCTAGGTTAAATTTTGCTTGTTAGAATAACCATTTTGGTGGTTAATAAAATTCTGCTCCAAATATGTCGTTGCCATAGCCCCAGGTCAAAATCAACGCCTGTCTTGGCAGAAGGCAGACATTGATTGACATTAAGGTGCTATGTTATTTCTTACTATCTCTGAACTGTATCTAAAATTTCGCAAAAACACCAAAACTATTCCACAATCAATTCTCAACAGAATGACAGCAAAGATTTTGATAGCAAAACTGTGACGACGATTTTTGGTTGGTGCTATTGTATTTGTTTAGTCAAACACAATTACTGAGATCTTATAGATACTTAGATTTGACAAAAAGATTGCCTACTTTACAATAATAGTTCACTTGGTAGGTCAATGTTTGTAGGTAGAGAGAAAACTACCGAAAAAAGTGGTGCACTCGCATAGACGTAATTCTCATAATCCTGGCGTGAAAATTTTGCAAAAATTGGACTAGAAGCGATAAAAACGAAAAATCTTGAACAAACTGTATAAATTGAGCAAAAATGAGAAAGATAAATCTCGGTCAAAACTTATACAGTCCGGCGTACAGTAGAGATAAAATTTGAGCAGGAGCAAAGTAGGCTCAAAGCATATCGGCGTTCTTGAGCAAATATTGCTTTTGCGTTTTTATGTTTTTACTGCAGTTGGACCTGGGCTTGCAAGTTTTTCATGAGTTCTTTTTTCTGATCTGAAAATCACGTGGGTATTGTTTGGATTTCGAAATCTCTAGTCACTAAGCCTTGGGAAAAGCTTTTGTTCAAACCTATAGAAATAAGTACTCTTTCAGTTTTTCAACGAACACAAAAAGTTTGTCTTTTCTGTAACTGATAACCAAAATAAAATCAAATGCTGTTTTGAATTTAGTAAACTTCTACAAGATGTTTTGTTTTACCAACTTATACAAAATGTCAGAAAATGTCCCTTCTGTTTTTATAAACCCGAAAGGGCGTTTTCTTTTTCTAATTAGCACAATACATAAATACGTTCGTGCTATTAACGAGATTCGTTTGGATGAGATAGAAGAAGCATTCGCTAAAGCTTGCATATTAATATCTCCTTGTGGAGACGGGTATTAATGTGGCAATAAGTTTTGGTGCAACAAGACAGCAAATTTCTGGTCTTTAGTTTTCATAGGGAAGATCCATGACTGTTATCTACAACCAATAACAAATAATTTCAGGCCACTTTTCGCCTTTCTGTTTTGGCCTTTAAATCTACATGGAACTTTTGAACACTAAGCCAGCTATCTCCATTCCCAAATCTTCTCCACAGGTGAAATAATTGGGAAAAAATTAAGATTAGCATTTCGTTACTTCTTCATGATATTTTCATTTCTGTACCAATACGCGAACGTTGTTTGTTTTGTAGAAACAAATTTAAATAATTATTTGAGGTGGGCCTAAAGCTCTAATAAGGACTACAACATATAAATTGTCCCAAAACAGCTTGCAAAAACAAAATAAAAAAATCTTCGTGTTGCACATAGGTCCTTGTATCACAACACAAGTGGTCTAAGTTCGAATGCGGTTTAAAGTCTGTCTGAAAAACCCAAATGATCAGAAGAAAACGGCCGGTCTGAAATTGAAAAACCAAAAATCCGAAAGGACCAACCGACTTGTGTTTCAAACTTAAATGGCTTTATGATCCAGAAAGATCAATGCAGGTCTAAGAAGACCAAGATATTCCAAAACTCGTTCTGTATTTGAACTTCGCACCAGGACTGCTCAAAGCTTGTCAGCAGCTTTAAGCAAAATGTCCTCGTAAAATACCAAAAAGGTAGCAACTCTACTTTCGCACTCTTAATGAATAGCGGCCTTAGGCTGTGCCTAAGATACCTAACATCTTCAGTTTGGTTGACTGTACATATTTTGTCAAGTTCTTGATGTTTATTATTTTTTTCATCATTATCTTCGTTTTGTTAACACTTCTGCTTTCTGCTGCCATACATCAATATTTACCGCTTCATAATTTCTGGTGCGATTTCGTCTGGACTTCCTACTCTTACATTTTTATATATTTATCAAATCTTTTATACGCGTCTTCGTTTTCCTTCCTGGTAAGGCCTTGTTCCGAGATCAATTTGCATGGTTTTTCGACTGCTTCCTTGCCTTTTCTCATCTCCTGCTTTTTGTTTTCTTGAACCCTCCATTTCTTCGTTGAATATATCCCGCTTTGCTATTGTCTTGTCTAGTTTGTGTCCATTTCTTTCGTGTTATTAATAAACAGACTCCCTTGTGCAACTTATTCAGTATTATATTAAAAACCTCGGCCAGCAAAAATTTGTAATTTTAAGATTTGTAGTTTTCGATAAACCTAAAATACCGCAAAAACAGTTTAAATTGAAAACAGCTATCGACTGCAAATGCTTTCAATCGATCGGTGTTCTTTGTAAGGGTTGATTGTCATTTTCATAATTACAATTTTATTAACAAGTTTTCAGTTTAACAAGGTTTTCAAAAACTAAGAAATCATTTATTATTCCTTGTAACCTCAATATGCAGCTTATGCTTAGGACGTTTAGATATAATTTTTTCGCGAAACTGTACACAGGTTTTTAACTTTTCGTTTCAGCTGGCATACAAGTTACATGATTGCAAGCAATAATGGCCTTAGACTTAAGCTTTCTTTTTAGGTGTAAATTGTTGATAACAAAAACCGTTCACAACAATACAATCAAATCCCTTCGCATCTTGCATGTAAATAGATTTTAATACGCGGCGAACTTGCTTGCACGCGTTGTTGAAAGCAACGGAAGGAAGAACCAGAATATACATAAAGGGTTGTAATTATGCACGTGTTTTCATACGATTCAAAGCATGACGGGCGGACTTCCTGAAGAAGCTCGTCCGCTTAATTTTCTTTTTTAAAAATTGTACGCCTTTATTGTCAAAAACTTGTCTTTTTAAGGCGTGCATAAATGTCATATCCGAAGGGTGATAAAAAATTGTCTGTGTTAATGATCAGTGTAGCTTCGTGAACAGGTAAAGCTGGAATAGAGTATTTTTATTCAAAAAGGAAAAAACCACCTGGAAGTGTAATAACCCTAAAGCGATGTCTAGTTGCTAGTGCAATAATAGTGCACCCCCTCATAGTACAGCAATATTCGGTCTAAAGGAGTCCCCCATGCGTATTGTTTATCGCCATATGTGAAAGTAGCTTATGAAAGTGAATGCACCCGCCTGTTCTACTCAGCATGTGTGCGAAGTGCACATAAGGGGTCTTTTTGAATAAGTATGTAATGTATGTAATGTATATTGAACGCATACAGTTAGCTTTTTCGGTCATAAACATCGCACAGCTGTTTGGATAATTTTAGGAAGTGTGTCATGGCAAAGATTATCAAACCTCGCGCAATACACATACATGTAGCGCCGACTGTTATCTTGTACAGGAGATAATGGCAACATACATAACTTCTGCAATTTTATCTTTTTTTTTTATAATTATCTTCACTTCATATATTAGGGCTACTATGTTTATTTAGTTTTAATGTTTGTATTTTCCATATAGAAATCGTTAGTAAAATAATCAACAAGTATTTATTTATTTTTTTTTTAAAAATAGAAGTATGGCTAATTTCTAGACGTCGTTAGGGTTCATTCATACCACCAGGTTCTACCGACGCCGGTCGTCATGTCACCAGCAACATATGCCCCGTACGTGGTCGTTGCACTAAATATAAATTTAGGTGATTTCATGTTGAGTGAGCGTACGAAACCAAACACTTAAAGGCTGATCTCATATTTTTTTATTTTTTTCAGCAAAATTAAATTGTTACATAATCTACAGAAAATTAACCAGGTTTCATAAATAACGTGTATGTCGAAGGCCATTAGTGAAATACGTCATTTCATGTAATTTAGTTTGTTACAGCATCTGGCGGCGTCATTATAAGCACAAGTAATGCAGGCTGCAGGTAGAGGTGAACGATATTCTAGGATATTCTGGATAATTATGAATCATAACGAGATAAATCCTAATTAACTAACAAACAGATTAATTTTCTGTTGGATTTTGCATTGTCTTCTCAAAGAGTCCTAAATATCACAAATTGTTTTTAAGCTGATACGCTGAAGGGACCATAAAGATACATTAGTCGGTTAAATTAAAAGATTACCCAATTTAAAGGTTAATTTATTAGTGTTCTAATTTCTTAGAAAACACTAAGGCAGTGAATTCCAAACAAAAACCTGTCTAGATCTCACTAAATATTTTATTTCAGTTTTATTATTATTAACCCTATTTAATTAACAAGAAGATTTAATATATTGTATAATCATTCGACAATAACCGCCTGATGTAGGGGAAAGCAGCGTAGGTAACTTAAAGTCCGACATTTAGCCATCGTAGTGGACTAGGGCAAAATGAAGAACGAAGCCCAAGCGTTAGTCACATAGATGATTCGGTACAAAATGAAACCCAAAATTTAGTCATCATAAATAACTTGATGGGGGACGAATCAAGAAGGTGACATTTATTTATAATCGTTTAACGATAGTCGGTTGATGAAAGACAAATTTCTTTAGCCAATCATCCAAGCGGATTCAACATTTAGACATCGTAGAAGACTAGATGGAGGAAAAAGTCAGAAAGTGAAAGACAAAGTCCAATAAGTTTGTTAGTGTGACATTTAATACATTTTATAAACGTTTAATAACAATTGTTTGATGAAGGACGAACTTCAATAGTCAATCACCACAGGTGGCTTGGTAGAAGACAAAGCTCTACATTTTATTACAGCACGGGGCAAAACCAGATCTTTATCCACCAGAAAGAGCAAGACCTGACACCATTAGTCATCGTAAATGTTTTGATGAAAGGCGAAGCCCGTCAAATAGTTTCCGTAAATAGATGGCAAATCGAGAAGTGACATTCGGTATATTTTATTATCATTTAACAATAATCGGTTGGTAAAAGACAAATATCGACAGTCAGCTACCGCAGGTGGATTGGTAGAGGCCCAAACCAGACATTTAGCCATTGTAGGAGACTGTTGGGACGGCGAAGTGGTCAAAGTGAAGGACAAAGCCCGACCGTTAGTCATCGTTTAATGGAGGGCAAGCCCGATTTGCTTATCACACTAGCTTTTTCTAAGTAGTTGAGCTCAATTCAATAGATTTGAACATCTCAACATTTTTGGGTTTTATATTATATTTTAAAAACTAACATATTCAGATTTTCTAAAGTCAAATATTTCCAAAAAGGTCACATTTCATCTAAGGACATAATAACATATGCCATAAAAGTTTTCGGAATTTTTCTAAACTTAATTACTAATTATTTTGATGGTATATTCAGGTTACCATTTAAAATAAAAATTAAACTGTTGCTGATTAGTTAATCAGATAACTTAATAACTTAATTTTGCCTAAAGTCTATAAGAATGGTATGAAAGCGAGATATACAAGGATATGTTTATAATCTAGTTGGACGGACGCCCAAATGTGAAATTGTTAACTTGTATGCAACTCACGATATTCTTATCGCAATAATGTCTATAACCATGAGGGATTGCGATCAAACAAACTATGTTTGAACATACCCAAAAGCGGTTTCTCTCAAAGTTCATCCAAACCAAAAGTGCAGGAAAGTGATAAAGAGTTCTATAATACAGAACCAAAATTCTGATGAGTACGTTACCTAAAAATTTGATATGGCATGTGCAACCATTAGGAGAATTTAATACCAAACGATTTAAAATAATGAATAAAGAGTGAAATATTCGAAATAAGAAGAATTCCTTGATGTTGCAGGTGTAAACAGTAAGATAATCTTATCTTAACAAAGAGAAATATACCTTCCATTCAGACCTAAACAAAGCACCACCAAGCACTCAATTTTGACCATTCAAAATTTTTTGTAAGTATTTACTAGAATAATGAACTACAATTATTGAAAAGGTAAAATTGGCAAGTTGTATTGACAGGATCTTATAAAAATATGTTACATTAATGTTGCAAAGTCGTATACAGCAAGCCTATTTTACAAAATGTTAGAAAAACGATCACTTCTCATATTTCTCGTTTCAATAGGAAATCAAATTCGTCCAGAAACAAGCCTTTCAATTAGCTGTTCAAAACTTCTTTTGGAAACGTCGATCAATTTCTAAAATTCTCTAAAAAAAATTAACAAAACATATGGCGTTACATTTTATTAGTTCCTGATTTTTACAAATGAGTTTTTAATTTGCGTTGTTACGATTGTAAAAAAATTTTTTGGGAAAAAGTTGCCCGTTATAAAAAATTCTCTATAATTTTGTTTCGTACTGTATATTTGTATTTATATCACTCGTTAGTTTCCCTCTACCATGAGAAAATGCACCTGGTGTGGCTCGTGCGACGTAGCGCGAACTGAATGGATATCAACGGCCGATAAGGGAGTGCACCCTACCATATAGTACCAGCACCACCCTCTTAACTACCCCACATGTTCTATTAAAAGCAGACGAGCAGACTGCTAAACAAATATTCGATTTATTTATCTTTTTGGTTATCAAAACTACCTCTTTGATAAAAATAACATTTGTTTACATGCAGATATTATCGGAAAGATAACCTGATTGTGGGAAAAATGAATAGAATAAAAGTAACGGTTGTTTTTTATCATCATTATTCATTATTAATTAATTACTATTTCATTATAGATACAAGATTTAGAAGATGTACATTAAAAGTATGTACAACGCAAAAGTGAGTTAAAATCTTTTTTGCATAATCCGGTTTTGAATGGGGTTAAAGAGAGTTCAAATATCTGCATAACCCTAAAATTACAATAACAAAAAAATAAACCAAACCGTTCATTATATCTACATAATCTCTTATGTACCAGACAGAATATACAAATTTTGAGATTCATAATGGGCCACGTGGTGGTGAATGGGTGCTGGTGGATTGACGCACCTTTGGTTGCTTCATGAATAGCCAGGTAGGCGTAGCACCTGTATTATGGAGTACCTGCACTTACTTCCTATATCCTGTTAGGAAAATATAATTCTTTTTCAAAAGAAATTTTTTGTTTTTACTTCGTAAACTAATTAGTTCGTAAGGAAGATTCCCCAAAAAATATGATGAGATGATGGCTATAAGAACGTTTTTCTTGCGTTCGTCTACGATAATAAAACGCACTTTTATCTTATAAAAGCCGTTGAAAGGTCAGACGTGCAAAAGGAGAGATAAATTTAACAAAATATGACCTATTTTTAAACGTGGTATAAAATAAACATCATGAAGGACAAAGTTGTTTTTGAATTGTAATTTGTTTACTCATCTCAAAATAGATCAAAATTAGAATTTCATGATTTAATTTTGAATTTTCTGAACGAACGGAATTTTAAAGATTGATGATGTTTTTTACCTTTTAAGCTCTTTTAATAAAACATTGTTTAGTCTGGAATCTAGAAACTGAATAAATATTGTTTGTTCTCATATAAAATTCGATTGTTCTGTCATCTTTAAATTACTTTTTATTCGCTGATCTTAAATATATTTACAGCGACTTTTATTTAGAAAGAATTACAGAAGTAACAGTTTTACTGTAAACAACTTGAGAAAGAGATGGCTTCAGAGGCAAAAAATCAGTTTTTGACGATTTTGATATTCCTCTTGTTTTTGACTCAAAGAAATTCCATGGAAATGTAATTTTTTAAAAGCGAATCGGAAATTAAGGTAGTTAAAAAATTACTAACAAATTATATAGTAGTGTAACAAGGCTCATAATCAAAAATAAATGGGTAGAGGGTCGTGCCAATTTTAGATGGGGGTTCAAAGTAGAAGTAAAGTGTTTTGAAAATTAGATCATGCAGGACATTAATTAAATATTTAAATAAGTAGCTCTGATTTTAGGAATGTATACATCGAGAGCACATTCAGAAATCTCAGGGTTTGTAAACCATCTTACTACAAATAATTGAGTAATGCCAAAACTGTTGGATATAGACCCAAATGATAAAAGATCGAGTAAAATTATGTTTCACCTAATCAGCTTTGGGCAAGGAACAAGAAATAACTAGATATACAGGACGTTTTATTTACAAGATTTAGGCTAAATGAAACACCTTTGTAGTCATTTTGACTTCTAACGTTCTTTCAACTACTGAGCGAAAACTACATCAGTCTAAAAACCATAAAAATTGTACAAAATTATTCTGCTAATAAAATCTGTTTCTATCAAAACACTTTAAATATTTCTTTCGAAAACTGTTTTGATTGTGTGATTACAGCCTATATTTGAATCAAAAATCAAAATTCCCGAGAATACAAATTTTGACAATTTTGATCTCTCTATTAGGCAATCTATTGGACAATTTTAAAAATTATTCTCTGACCTATTTTATAGTTTGTTTAGCCAAAACACATTTTAAAACTTGTAGTTTAGATTTCTAAATAAATTTGAAGCTTTGCAGAACTGCCAGTGACAATAACTTCACCATTTTGGACCATTGGACATACATTTCAGAACTGTCAAATGGAGAAGACGTTTAGATCTACAATTCAATTCCAACTGAAGATTCTTGATGTACAACAGAAAAAAATAAGTTTTATTGAAACTATAGAAACTAGTTAGAACTTGCGAAGCTGCAGAGAAGGTATGGAAACTTAAGGTTAATAACAGCTACGGTAACATCATAAAGTAGAAAGACTAAAATCAGATAGATCAAAGTTATTGATGTGCATCAACAAATTAATAACGATATTGAATCAAAAACCAAAAAAACCATAGCTGTTATTAACTTTACTTGTTACTTATTCCAAAACGCATCGTTTTCGAAGAAAATCTTCCTTTAAAGTGTACTTTATATATTTTCTGCTTTTTGGATACTTTCATTTCCAATCTAATTGTAATTGTAACTGAAGCTATAGCACTTTGCAATAGCCTAACAATTTTAATACAGAAGCCCATAATTCTAGACACGTCATTTGGATAAAAAGTTTTTTTCTTTTTTGAAGGATACATGAATAAGCTCCCAGCATTCTAGCTAAAGCTAGAAAGTTATAAATTAAATCTGTACCAGAAAGGTACAAGATTAACTTTTAGGGCAACAACATAGCGAACACGTTTAGATTGTTTGTAAATAAAAATTTGTACAAGTTTAACTGACACATTATAATTATAGTGAATAACGAAACTCATAAACTACTACCTTGTGGGATAGCTGAAAGAACCATATCACTCAAATAGGATCACTTACAATAACATAAAGTGTCCTTTTTTCAGAATACGATTACAGAGGTGACGAGAACTGTTTTAATAAGATCAAAAAAATATTAAAAAACAAAAAAGCAAAATAATAAATGTTTTCAATCAAACTAACATTTTTTAACAAATAAGTCTGTAATATTACAATGGTGGGCTAAACCCATTAGGCCACTTCGAGAGTGAAGCCCGATCCGTCTCTTTATAAGAAGGTTAATGAAAAGAGCGAAGGCCTATCTTGGAACACCGTAAGTGTCCTATTGGAGGACAGAGCACCACCCAGATCTTTCATTAGTTTCCTTAAGAAGGTTAATGAATGGTGAAGCCCGATTTTGGGTTGCAGAAAACAGCCTGTGTTTCTATTTAGCACATGTTTTCTGATGTCCAATTGCTTGATTTATTTATTTTTATTTATTTTCATTATAGAACTAATAGTATAGAAACTTTACATTGCAGTGCACGCACCTAATAAGGCCCAATAGTACTTTATTGAGGGCCTTAATTATAATTTCAAAAATTTTAAATGTACAATTAAGTGAGATATAAAAAATACTCTAACTCTATGACTGTATAACTTAACATAGATATTGACTGAGAAGCAAATAAAAAAATATGTAAAAACAGAATGAAGAGAACAACATGGAAGGATATAACACAAGAGCTACAAAATTACTAAAACGATTAAACCTTTATAAATGAAACTAGAAAGAAAGAGAAAATTACTGGACAATAGAAGTTACATACTGGACACAATTTTATTACGGAGGAAGACAATGAAAAAATGAATGGTCGAGATAAGGGCAGTAGCTAGGAAACCGTGGCCAATTGCATCCCATAGCAAAACACTGTTGTGCCTTTATTGAATCGAGATTGCGATGTTAAGAATAGAAGACCGATTTGAGGATTTATTGGGAAAACAGAAAATTGGAAATTATCTATTTTACTGGTTTGGTACAAAAAATATTTGTGGTATTGGTGTAAATAGATTTCATACACTAGTAGAGCAAAACAATTCAAGAACATGATCATTAATACAAAGCACCTTGTTTACTGTGTACAAAATTGCAGACCAAAACCAAGATTAACCGAAGAATGCATTAGAAATGAAGTAAATGAAAGTTTTTGCTAATTATGATTTTGATATCGTTTGCAATGCTGCAAAATAAACTACGTAGTTAGTAATAAATTTGTACAATTATGTTGTTTGCGGTTAGCGCACTTTAATTATTATACCAAGGCTCAAGGGAGAAAACAACTAAAGTTCGTAAAGTCAACCAAACAATTCTACTAATTTATAGCAGCTGTAAAAAAATGTGCAGTAAAGTAGTTTTCTCCCTTCTATAACTGTAAAGACTTTCTTTAAAAATAACTTAGCGGTTTCAGTGCACCTACCTATTAGTTAAACTAAAAATAATTATTTAGGGTTAATAATGCATATTGGCTCCATATTTAAACAGCAGCTGTGACGTATAACAAACCTTCAGCAGCTGTGATTTGGCGATTTGCCGTTTTATACCCTCAAGACACCCCGATGCAGCTTTCTCAAGAAGTAGGGGCGCAAAAGCATATGTGCAGTATGCGTTATAGCTATGAATCAAACTCTTTGTTATTATCAAACGAGTCTTTAGCACGAGCACATTTTTCTATATTGTTAGGAATTTCATTATTATTTAAAACGGATAGAACAACATTTTCCATTTATGAAATCAATTTTGAATGCGCTAAGTTTTTTAACTGATTAATGGCAGGTTTTATATTATGTCAATCAATAACATTTTCTAGTTCCGGTTATAACCCTCACAGATCTAACTAATGTATGTAATTAGACTCCTCGTTTGTTAACACAGAAAATGTTAAATTGTTAGCATTCTTCACGTATTCTTCCAAAAACCCTGCAATTAATAATTTTATTATTTATAATATCAAGTCTGGAAAGGGGTTAAAGTGAGGTATATCATCTAAGGGTATGAATTGACGTGATCTACGTTAAGAAATAGGGTGCGTTGCACCTTTATGACGAATATGGCACGTGCCTTTCTTGCAGCTGCTTTTGTATTATAAATAGTGCAACAAACGTAAGTTAATAAAAATTTAATAACAAAGCTGATAGAGGAAATTATTAAGGCTTTTAATTTGCTGTTCTAAAAAGGAATAGTTATTGAGATTTTTAGTTTTTTAATGAAAATCCGAAAATTTGAATTTTTCCACACACACAGAATTTTTCTAAAAATATACTTACAGTAGTCTAACAATAATAATTCTTACTATTAGATATGCTACAACTTGTTATATATTGAGCTAAAATCGAAGAGGGGTCTTATTCATAAGAAATAGGAAGTTTGGGGGTTACACTTACCGCCACTAACATTTCCGTTATGATTACGTATACAATAAATTAATAGATAATGTAAACTGATTTGTTTTTGAGATATTTACAAATATAAATCACACTTTTTATATTTTCTGTTTTAAATATATTTGCATAATCGAATTCTTAAATGGAAAATATTAAATTAAAGAACATTATTAGTTAACGGTTCTAAAACATACAATAGAGGGTTAGATCATTATCATATTTTCTTACGAAAACTAAAACAAAAAAAATAGATCTTTGCAGATGCAAGTAAAGATAGGACCTGGAGAGGCTTATTATTGTATTTGTGCATACATAATGTATAATGGGCTTTAAAATAAGTACAACCGTTAGAACGGACCCATCTAGGGAAAAACCGAACCTGTTATGGTCTATTTATTTATTTAACTTTGTAGAAATAAAATCAATTTTGTAGACCATTTCTTGAATTTTGGTTGCTAACACACCTTCACCATGGTCTTGCATACATTGTTTCAATTATAATGATCAAAAAGTTTTTGGAATTTTTAAGGAAAAACAAATTTTAATAACCAAACAAGCTTAGCTCAAAATTACAATAATTACAAACAAACCATCTGTTTAAAAAACAAAAAAAGTTTCAAGCTTCGTTTTCCGGAGACTTTTGATCAGTGAATCAGGAACTGTGACATGCTACAGTTTTACCAGAGGTTAAGATCTACGAAAATTGTGCTTGCGTTACCACCAAAATAGCATATGAAATTTCTCAAAATAGTAATATCCTTTTCTTTCAACGAATATGCTTGCTGTTATAGGATTAGTATCGTAATTAACCATGGTGTGCTATGGTTCTTACGTAAAAAATCAAAAGAAACTAACTGTCTATTTAAAAAAATCATGTCTGTGGTCTACTTGGTGATACAAAAACCAATTGCAAAATTTATATTGTTGGTTTCCATATTGCTATTCATTACGGAGAATCATCATTGTAACTTTAAATACTTCTCTAGTCGTAATTTAAGAAGCAAATTTCTTCACAACCTTTTATCAGATCGAAGAGTAAGTAATTCAATGTTATGTCATCATACAGCGGCCAACCAAAACCAAATTAAGCCAGTCCGCCATTTCTTTCTTGCTACTTTAACTAAAGTTTTAAACAAAGAATCACCATAGAATTTTTGAGTTCTATTATTTTTCATGTATTGTCGTACAATAATAATCGAAATTTCCTTGGAAGAATGTTGTAATCAAAAATTTTCAGAATCGTTAATTTTAGTGAAATAATGTTGTATATGACCCAAGCAACTGAGAAAATGTTAGTTACTTGTTCCAAGGATGCCTAGTTTTAATATTAACATTTAGATTTTCAATTACTTAGTTTATCAAGTTTACTTTTATGTCTTTATATTTTTTTTTGAGTAAATGTTCAATAATAATAAAATTGTTTGATTGTTTTATTTCTACATAAGCAATGTATATCTACCCCAAAATAAAAATTGATATGAAAACTGCACTATTAATCTATTCTGCATGTTACAGCAGACCTTTTTCTTGCAAATCTAGAGATTGATAAGTTTTGAAAGAGACTGACTAATTTGTACTTACCATAGTTTCACCGTTCCTGTGCAGATGAACCAGTTTCATAACATCACGGCAGTCCACACAAACACAAAATAAGTTCTAAATTAAAATAATGTCTTATTAACGAAACGCACCCTCTAAAACAACTCGATTCCACGTTCAAGAATTACTAACAAAAATAATACTTAAAACTGTTAAATATATTTTATCACTCGAATAAACCAACGCCGGCAGCGCACCTGTGGATTACTAATAAATAGAAACCAGTATTTTATAAGTTTTCGATAAAAGAAATTGCCGATAAGCTCGCTTTCATGCATATGTTCGTGTTTCATAGACGTAGTTGCAAATGTTTAAATTAAATGTTAATGATACGACTAGATTTAAAGCAACCTTTGTAGGTACGTTCATGAAAAACTAAATACCTAACAAAATTAAATTCACTAATCTGCGCTATATTCACATGATGTTACAGTGTTTTTTATGAGGACAGTCAGTAGATAACACTAACACACAATCGTAAACTTTTAAAAATGATTTCAGAATTATAGAATTTTTAAAAATATATTTGAATATAGCAGGAGGATCGAAAACTCTGCTCAGTAACGATCAGTACAGGGTTATACACACCACTGGAATCCCGTAAACTGTACGAGATACAAAGTCGATTAAATTGGAACATAGTTGTATATTCTGATACTCATTAATGATCTAAAAATAAATTCGACCTATACCTTTGTTTTTGAAATACCTAAACGAATATTTTTGTTTTTCGTTTTTTGGCTTATTACTAGGAGTTTCCAAAATTGATAACAATCTTCTACAGACAGGAACATTTTTTATTTCCAATGTTTCTGACCTATATAAACTTATACATAATACATCATCAAATTCCGTCTTTTCTTATGCGAATTAAATTGAATGATTCAATGGACAATTTTATATAGATTTTAGCAATGTACCATATCATGTTTCATAGGTCATTCAAATTGGATCTTTTTTGATTAATGAAATGTTTATTGATTTTGACTCATTAAAGTCAAAAACATCTAAAATTAAGAATTCCAACCTACACATACTATTCAAGAATTCCAGAAATATGTCAAAATGTTTTATGCCATTGAGATCACATAACCTTCTGTTGTTATCACATTATATCTCTGTCAATCTAACAATCACTACTTTCTAGCCTGTACCATCTTTCGAAATAGCCTGAAGACTGTATGCACAAAACCATGAAGCTAAATCTTTACTCATTGCCTTGTTTTCGTCTTGACTGTCTATGACTGATACATTTCAGGAAACAATCCAAAGTCAGATTTTATAACGCCCAAGGCGTATGGCCAGTTTTGGAAAGACCAATGGCATGTATTTTTCAATCTAGATATTTTGAAACATAAGAAAGCTAAATGAAGAATACGTTCTCTCAAATTATATTTTTTTCAGTTTTCACTTTTCTACAGTTATCATCTTTATAATTGACAAACCAGATAATTAATAGCACAACAAACTGTAAATTGTTGTACACGTTCAAATTCACTGTCACAGTGGCCCAATTTGAAGATTTGGTACCTTGTGAACCTTCCACGCTGCATTTAATATAAAAAGAAATTTAGTTGTCAATAAAAAAACAAATTTAATCAACTCAACAAACTCTACCAATCCTTTATTTATTTAAGGTTTCTACCAACATTATATGAACTAAAAATTTTTTATTGCTCTATCGATGATGAAAACAGTGGATGAAAACTAGAAAGACTAAACTATGTGCCTGGTTTATGATTTGTTTTTTCAATATAAGAATAGTTAAAGCTTGATGTATTGTCCTTTATTTGACTTAAAGCTGTTAAGAATTTCTTTATGTGGGTAGACCAAAACTGAACGAAAATCTATTAATGTTAAAACTGAAAAACCCTGATGATATAATGATGATGATGATGATAATTTTGCTTCAAACAAAAGCAATAATTATTGCAAAATACGTAAGAGCTATAATGTACATAAATTGACTCCAGCTAATTTCATTATTTTTGATGTAGAATTGACTGCATCTTCTGCATCATAGCGATATATTCAGTTCAAAGTTATTATTGGATACAACCATCAGGGATTATTAGCAACAATTGAAAAGCGAAGAAGAATCTAATTCTAGAATCTTTTACTTGGGGATGTAACGCATAGAAAGGTTTTAGTTATACTTTAAAGTCGCTTGATATTAATGTCAAGATTGAAGATTACAAGATCAAGATAGATTTAGTTTTGTTTTGATCTTATTTTCTTATTCCGCATTAGTTAGCATCATATAAAAATCTAAGATAAAGCAGAGATCTTTACAGAAATTTACCTAAAATAATTTTAGTTCCCAAAATTTCTATACATAGACGTGAATTTGAAACACTCTGTATAAATCGTCCCAAGTGAGAAATTTATTACAGTTATTACTACCATTGACAGTAAGTCATTTAAAATGATTTATGACAATATACCTAAACAATGAATTTTTTGAGACAACTTTAGACAGTACCATACATTATTTATAATCAGGTTGTTTAGACTTATCTCATATATTGTTAAGTACTCTGTCAAAAAATTTTAGCTATGAAGAATTTTGAAGTAACGCTTTATATTGGAGTATAGAGTGTCTATTGTTCAGACATATGTTCAAATATAAGGAAGATTTACAGAGTGTTCCGTTCAAGTAAGCCATGGAAATTATAAAACGATCGTAATTCACAGCTGGGAAACCACTGTATTTGCTACTGTTCACTACTGTACTGCTGTACTATTTCAAATCTGAATTTGCTATCTTATTTCATAATCAAATTGTACTACCATGTACTCTGTTCAAAAAGCTTAAAAATATGGAAACCGAAGATGGCTATGTAGTCCCATTTTCTATTTCTAACAAAAGTAGAATAAGAACTAATGAACTGATATAAGTTTGATAAGATTTGTCGTTGGAATGTCATAAAATTTGTTTATGCAGATTGGCGTTTCTGAAATCTGAAAGTGAAATAAGAAACATTATGGTCGAGAATGGGCATATTTTTCTTTCCAATCAGATAAGACGCGGTTCTTTAGCTCTATACATATTAATATTATAGAAAAAAAACAAAAACAAAAAATTTTTTTATAGAAATATTGGCAATTATTGTAAAAATATATTGCTTTTTGATAAACGAAATATTTATGTATTTTTGTTTTATTTTAGAAAATGTGGATTGCTACTTCCTATTTAGCGATAAACGAGACTTGTCCAGTATTAAATTGTAATGATTAGCCTTTCAATGTACTTAGGATCCTCTAACGAGAAGACGCTGGTAACACATCACAGGTGTCTATTTGTGAAGGTTTACAACTTAAGAAAGCAAATTCCGAAAATAATTCTAGGAAACTTATGCTGACATCTAGCAATGAGAGTTTAAAATTCAACCTTGCATCATACTATTTGACCTAGAATAATGTTTGCTTATAGACTGAGACATACAGTATACTACAATATTATACGTAATTGGTTCTTCATAATATCATGAGCTAGCGCTGCATTTTTTTCAATTGGAAGATTCTGGCACTTGCAGACATTAATTAGCGAGGTGGAAATTTAGACTTTAACCGGCGTCTGGTAAATTGGTAAGTACAGATTTAGAATCTTTTTATATTGCTTTTTATCCCAATTTTACGTACAGGCAACTGAGACACATTGCCTGTGTGTGTGAGATATACCCTTTTATCAGTACTAGAATGTTTGCTATTCGAAGACCGGTATTTAGTGTACGATTTTTCTCTGCATTAGTTAAAAACATGGAAAAGGAGAGCGTTGTTCCAGATGTCATAGATGTTGCCCCCAAGGAAATTGCGGAGGTAATAATTTATATTTATCTAGTTTAATGACAATTAAGCACTTTAATGTTTGCAGGTCAGCTATCCCAGTGGAGTTAAAGTTGACCAGGGTAATGTGCTTACTCCTACCCAAGTGAAGGACATCCCAAGTGTCAAATGGAATGCTGATAGTAGTGCCTTGTACACTTTGTGCATGACTGGTAATTATGTTTATATAGTTAATGGTTTGTTATCAGCAGTTGATAAGACTATTTGTTATAATGAAAAGCTATTTTTATTATAGAACACACTTTAAATAATATTTGCTAATGTTACAGATCCAGATGCTCCCAGCCGCAAAGATCCTAAATTCCGTGAGTGGCACCACTGGCTGGTTGGCAATATTCCTGGAGGTGAAGTAGCAAAAGGTGAAACTCTTTCTGAATATGTTGGTTCTGGACCACCACAGGGAACTGGTTAGTTGTATATTACTTGGAGATCAGCAAAATTAAAATTTTCTAAAACATTTATTTACTGTAGGTCTTCATCGTTATGTCTTCCTAATTTACAAACAAAGTGGAAAACTCACTTTTGATGAAGCTCGTTTAACCAACCGGTGAGTCTATGTTTAAATTCAAATAACAAAGTTTTATAAAATAATTTTTATAGTTCTGGGGATAACCGTGGCAAATTTGCCATTAGAAAATTTGCTGCAAAATACAATTTGGGAAATCCTGTAGCTGGCAACTTTTATCAAGCAGAATGGGATGACTATGTCCCTATTCTCTACAAACAGTTGGGAGCTTAAATTTGAACATATATTATCTTGTTTAACAGTCGTGTTGAAAAATTGTTCATTTTATTACTAAAATGAAAAGTTAGAGAAAAAAAGATTAAATAACTAAAAGTAAAACTATCCTAATGAAATACATTTTATATAAAATGTATGCATTTTCACATTTATATTTAAAGATTTATCAAATAAATATATTAAATATAGAAGTTAAAATATTGTTTGTTTTATGTAACAATACTAAGCAGCTCGATACTAAAAATTGATTTATCACACTAATACAAAGTGTTAAAATTTTACATTCCTGTATTGTATTTTTTTCCTCAAGGTTAATAATCCTTGTAAAATTAAGTGATGCTTGCAATTTTGAAAATGCACTAAAAAAGCTTTTTAGTCATAAATTTTCTGCCATTGATTAATGTTTACAATTCAGAAACAGTAAGTTTATAAATATAGTCAATACCAATTTAATAGGAATATTTCATAATTTATTGACTAGAGTGGTAGACTTGAAACAAAATAATTTTGAAGTTAAAAGTTTTTTTAACATTTAGAACAAAGGATTTCAAACTATTTAATATTTACTTACTCTCAAAACAAATGACAACTTTATATGAGGAGTTTACATGGTCAAAGAACTTTTAAAGTTTGATGCACAAGTTTTTACAGTTTTGTATATTGAAGTGGTAGAGTTCTGCTTAGACATACTATTTTTCGGGGTTGCCCTTCTGATAATGTCACAATTCCCGACTTTTCTAGGTTTTCCCTGACTTACTGTTTTCCTCCATATATCTTTTTGAAGCTATTAACACAAATCAACAACCATTTTGTATGCAATATGTTATACAAAGTGTCAGGGGTATAACCGGCCATACTGCTATCTTCTTTTGAAACTGGAATTAATCTGTTTTTGTTGCCATGGAAATAAAATACAAGTTTGAGGCTGTATACAGGGTGTCCCAAACAATCGTGAGCAGAAAGCTGATACATTCTTTCAGTCACAATAAGTCAATTGGACTAAACTTACCTACTTACGAAAATACTTTGTTTGCTCATAGGAACCCCCAAAGTTTATTTAAAAGATCTCAGTGGTGTCGGTTGAGGAACCAGTGTACCCGTTTTCAAGTAAAATTTAAGTTTAATTGGTTTAAAAATTTGATTTCACATTGAACTTCTAATAAAAAGTTATTCTAGTAATTTTCTGGTGGTTTTCTAGTAAATCGCATGTAAAGATTCTTATGTGACCTATACAATACAAATTGTGATCGAAAGCCAGTGATGTAGTTCTTTATTTAAAAAAAAGGGAGTACTGAGATCTAACTCCAAGTACTTTTCTACAACTTTTCTAACAAAGGGATATCTATATAGTAAATCTTATTCAAATAGGATAAAGCATTTTCAAGTTATTTGAAAAAAATCAGAATTTTTTAATAAACACTGAAAGCCCCTCACTGGTAAATGAAGCATTTTGGTATAGTGAAACCTCTCCTAACAGACACCTCTGTATTATGGACATTTTCTTTGGTACAGATACTGTCTATTATAGAGAGGTTTTATGCATAGGTAAGTCTGGTCCAATCAACTTATTTTGATCCCAAGAATCTGTAATAATAGATCTATGTTCACAATTTTTTGGGCCAACCTGTATGTGTTTTTAAATTTATTTACCACACTCAAGAATGATAAAATTGAGTTTTTTGAAAAAGGTTTTGAAATTTTAAACAATTAATGAGACGACTTTCATCTTTGGCAAAAGTTATAAAAATTATCCAGGATTATACAACATTTTTAACTGAAATAATGCACTCAAATTTTCCACTCAGGTAGTGGGAGGAAATTTCTTCGAAAAAGTAACAGACTTCCAATGACTGTAAACATGTAGATTCTCTATCAGGTGAATTTTTACCTAAACAATATGTGACTCTTCAAAACTCATTCAACTGACCAATTCTGAAAGACACCGTTCAAACCATATTTAAACCTAAATCAAGAATATTTACATTTTCATTATCATGCAGCAACCTAATAGATTTCCAATTGACATTGGGATCAGTGTACCAAGGCATACAGTGTGCAATTGGTATGAGTGAATCAACAAGTGAGACATGTCTTCTAATTGTAAAAAGAAAATGAGCTTGAGTATACACTAAACTAAAAACAAATATTTTTTAAGTCTTTCTTTAAAAGAAAACACACATTAAAGATTTTTCCAGACCTTAATATTAAAATTCCCTTACTTTTAAAATTTTTGTTAAATTCGCTGACCTTTAGGAATAGTTAAAAATTTCCTCGCATTTCCAGGTAAGAAGGGGGAAGCTGGTTTTTGCTCTACTTGCACACTTGGTTGAAGTACAATTATCAGCATTCTATACTAAGTACCTCAAATGACATGATAGTTATTACAGAGTTGAAAGAATATGTAAAGATCCCTTGGATTTGTTAGAAACTTTTACATAATGGAAAGTAGTACTTGTATTATCTTTCTAGAGACACCCTCTATATTTATACTTATTATATAGTGATAAATTAATATTAAAAAGATGTTAGGAAATAAAGATGTTTATGAAAGAAGAAAACCATTATTAAAAATAAAAACTGTCTGATTTCCTGTCAATTACAAAAATCTAGCTCCATTTTAATATGCAGAACTACTAATACTAGGAACATTTCATAATTTATATTCTAGTTACCTTCAAATTTTATATTTTACTAGATTGGTCATTTGCAATAGAAAGATTATAAGGTAAAATACAAAATTGCATACCTTCTATTTGACCAAGAAAACATGAGATAAACTATAATAAACCAATACTTGATATTTATAGAAACGAAGTTGAAGAACTTGACTGCATTGGATGTAAAATCTCTTCGAAACAAAGTAGTATAATGCTTTATTGTAAGCATACAGTTATATCTGATGTTCATTGGATATACCTACAATCTAGATATTAATTTGAATTAAGAAATGCAGAAAATGATTTGGATGTATTAAGAGAATGTACCGATGATTCCAACTGAATTTAGCTCTGTATTCCTGTCCTCTATTTTCTCCCAATAGTTGTGCCCCCCTTCACACTGGATTTTAGGATTGTGTTCAACCACAGAGGCCATCCTTTCCCCACTCCAGTTGATGTCCAATTTGTATTGTAAAGTCACAAGCATTCAGCTGGAACATTCCTCCCACAACACAGTCTAATGGGCACCCATGCCGTGGGCAAAGGTTGAGTTCAATGCTATCTCTGCTCCTGGTAGATCCACTGTCACTGATGTGTAGTTGTGAGAACCACCATTTGCATTCACCACCCATACAACTAACACCACAACTACGTCTTTGCTGCTACACTTTGATTCCAATGGTTAGTTTCTTTATAATTTGATAGTTTTGATAATTTAAACCAATCGAGCAGTCCAGGCATACTTCTACCACTCAATGCCACAGCTGCTTCATAGCAAAAGCCCACCTGATGCTGGCAATCCCATTTTCTATTCCTACTGCTGTGGCCACCACAGTAATATGCATATTAAAATGAAGACGAAAATAGTAGGTACAGGTTATACTCTAGCACATGAATATACTAAAATAGAGGTTATACTAACCGAACTTGTAAATTTATTTGATTTTTTTAAATTACAATGTATTTACAGAAGTTTACCCTTTCGATCACAGAGTAACCCTATTTTTACAGAGGTGAAAGTTAGTCTTCCTACTAAAAACAAATTCCAGTGCACTAGTCCCAAGTCGCTAGGGTTGCCAGACACCTCATACAGTCTCATATATTTTCTAAGATTCTCATATCTCATATTGAACTCCCAATTTCTCATATATTTTGAACTAATTTAAAGAAACTTTATATGTATAATCTTACAGAGCTGAATTTGAAAAATCCCATTCAATATACTGATTTAGTTAATGTTATAGAAAAATTGCCTGGCAAAGGTTTAACAAAATTTTGATTTGATTAAGAGATGAACAATTTTTGTCAAATAAGATTTCTGACAAATGGCTGTCTAGTGTTCATATTACAAAAGTCTGAAACAAACATAACAATAGCGATGTCTTATATTTTAAGCGTGCTAGTAACAACAGCATATGTGTAAAGAGTATTTAGCATCATGTCATGGAGTTGAACAGATATGCGTCTTGGCAAATCTAGATTTGATAAGACCGGAATTATTATTAAGATTTAATTTAAATCTGGCAACAGCAAATAGAACTAGAATTTCAAGAATCTTTTTAATCATTAATCTAAAATCATAATTATCTAAAATATTTCTGTATTACATTTGATTTTAATCTTTTTTCGAAAGATTTAGGCCACTTGCTTCAAATTTTCTAACTCCATTCTTGGGATCAAATGGTACAGCACGTCATTCAAATTGGATCTTTGAAGATCAAAGGCGTCACCGTTACTTTCACCTCTCTAAAAAAAGGGTTACTCTGTGCTTTGATTGACATCACATCTTGCTTCAGTTTTCAAAATCCCAATGTAACACTTCTATGTTTAACCCTGTATATTAGGTATGATATACATAGGAAATACCACTTGTATAAGACTGGTTTCTTGAAACTCAAAACATACATGCGCATGAAACAAACCAGTTTAATAATAATGTATTGCCTTTAACTGTAGGTTCTAATGAAATTTAAGATTTTGTTTTGATTGTATCTCATAAATCGAAAAAATGATGTGATGAAATATTGGGATTTATTCAACTCACATATTATAAATCTGAAGAATTTTGAACTATAGTGAATTCATTTTAAATTTTTCTTATTAAAATTAGAAATCAATTAACTATAGAGGACATCATTATCTAAAGTTGACTTGGATAGACACTTGAAATAATTGAAGTAATGAAAATTGCTTAAGAGTACCTCCTATAATATGTAACTTTCATTAGTAACTGTGAATAGTAATGAAAAAGAAAGTTTTGAATAACACCATGACAAACATTTCAAAACTTGAAAATTAATTTTTCAGCAACAGAATTGTAGCTTTAATGGTAGTACCTAGATTTTGGCATTCATTTTTCTTTCTTAAATTGCTTTAATTTTCTTATTATACTTGTGGATATCTGTATAACTTATTGTTAGACATGGACAATTGCTTCTTCTTTCTAAAAGGTTTACAGCACAGTGAAAGATTCCAGATACCCTCATCAGATAAAAATATGTAGGTATCAGTAGTATTGACAAGTGTTAGATGTAGAGATATTTAAATAACAAAAATTTGTTAAATTTTAAATTTGATATATACCTACTTTGAAAAGTGATTGAAAAGAAATTGTTAGTATGCATTTTGCAAGAAAAAAACTACCAACAGCATAATATATGTAATGTATAGGTAACTGTAATGAGCAATGATAAGAGTGTAGAAGCTAGAAGAAGAAGAAATGAAAACAAAACATTAAAACAATTGTAAACGATGTGTTCCACTTCTAACTTAAAGTCAAGTGTAATTACTGGTTACTTAAACTGAAGATAAATGTGCATAAAGCAAACTAAAAATGAGTGGAATGCTCAAATTTTAAAAATTATCAGTCAAATATCCAATACTATAATCAGTAACTAAGATACTTGGGCTTAATAAATGGAAAGAAACTTGATTAAAATTAAATCAATGAATATTATTTTTCTAAAATTTAGAATGGATACCACAACAAGTAAAATTTAAGAATCAGTTTTTCTACTTATAAACAAGAAAAGATCATTGCGATATTGTAAGCTAAGCAACTTAATTATTTTTGTGATGATAAGTACAGCATTGATACTACTGATATTATTTACTATATTTGAGGTAGTTTGTATTCAGTGACTGTACACTGTAATTATCTTCAGCATATTGTGGTAAGTATTTTTATTTGCCCATCATGTATTTCCATAGCCAGTATCTTAATATTCCAAGCTGTTCCAATGAGTAGATAATAGAACGATATATTTTCAAGGGTTTATTATTAAGTGTTGCATGAGAAATTACAATACAGTGTTACTTATTGTTTTCTTTTCACCTATGCTGCAACTACCTATTTTTGTTATAATTTAATGTTAATAATAGGTGGTACTGAACAGTTAACTCTATAGAGTCTATAGTAAGAATGTGTAAACTTAGTTCTCGATGTTTTATACAATTATATAGGGTGTCTCACAGATAGTTATGAAATGGGGTGTAGTTGGCTAAAAAGTTAGAAAATGTTTTAAGGCTACATAGCTTGGTTTTGCACAAAACATGTGTGACAGATATTTAGAAAGGGCTAAGTTAGTATAAAATTGACTAATAATAATAAATGTAAACATTATGGAGTTTTAAAGCATTTTCCAACTTTCTGGTCAACTTTACCCCAGTGGTCATCAACTAACCCTGTTTTACAGTACCATTTCTAAGATACAGACTGTTTAAAGCTCCATTTAAGATTTCTTAATTCTTTAATATCTAGATGGAAACAACATGAGATATTATATTAGAAACCTTCCATATGGTTTTTACTCCTTGGTATCTACCGAATAAATATGCATGGTTGATACGGTATCAATGATACCATCATTATGGGCAGTGATGTAGGGTGGGTGGTGTAAGAAAACCTTCTTGAAACATTTATGTTAAGCCACTGAAAAGAAAAGAAATTGCCTTGTTTTTGAAAACTAGGGATAATTTAGGAACAATAGAAGTGCTTTTGTATGTTCTTCATGGATGCACCATTCTTGAGTTGAGTTGAATTTTCACAAGTCTTGCTGTAGCAGAATTTTAGTTTTGGTCTAGTATCACTGAAATAATATACATAAGGTGAGCTAAATTATTTATGGAGATGGATGGGTCACTTCCAATATACATGCTATAAAACAATTGTGGATATCTTAAAAAATGATAAATGATAATTTACACAAAACAATAAAATTACCATATTGTAAAAAGTTGTATTTTTAGAAAAAAGTCTGTAGCTGCTTTTTTTTGATTCATTTTCAGCTCCTGAATGCTCGATTAAATTATTTGCGAGACATCTTATATACTAAGGGTAAGAACATGCAAAAGATGCCTGGGAGCTCATGCTTAAAAGCACAAAGTCATTATTTTCACTATCTTTTGAGAAGTGCATAGTTCACAACTTACTATAAAAGCAGAGTGTGATCTGTCAATGCTAAAGGAGTTCCAATTCATATTGAATAGAACCCTGCATGAATGTTACCTTCATGATAACCTTTCCGGTATGTACCCTAACTTTGCACTTTATAGGGAAATAACATACTGTAACTATTGAAAATTAAAAATTATTATTTGTCTATATAGGTAATTCAGTTTTCACCTATGCAGGTTTGTAAGGAAGTAAGGCATACTGCCACATCTTAAAAATAGTTTACTCCATCAGCAATGCACAAATAATCATCCTTCACTATTCTTAAGAAGCAATAGACATCAATTGAATGATGAAACACAAAATATATGTCTTAATCGTTTAATGCCAGCAAAATGTTGCATTTTGTACGTTCTCTTGTTTTACGGATACCTCAACTGACTAGCTTAAGTAACGACACCTTCAAGGACAAAACTTTACATTTCAAAAAATGGAAAATAAGAGACCGAGCAAGCAAAAAGTATTCTGGTTTAATGTTTTACTAATAAATGCTTACAATTAGTGGTTTCACATGCTAAATCAAAAATGTTTATTTATCTAATGCTTTTTTCATTTAGAACAAAATAGATTACACCTGATTGTTTTAGTTAGCACATGAAGCGACTTAAACTCTGTATACTTGTAAGAAGTAAACTTGACTGATGATATAATTGATTATTAGATATCTCCAGATATTCTTTCTTAAATCTTCAGGTGTATAAAAAGTAACAACTAATGATAGCTGTCTTTATAGCATTATTGCATTTCTATTACCGTGGAATTCTCTTAGATAAACTTTTTATTTAGAAGAATAATTGGAAATTAATTAAATAAATAAAACAAAGGTATTACACTGCTTTACCACTTTATTTAGGATGAGGAAATGTATGAATTTGACAGTATTTAAAATAGTATTGATAATGTAGAACATGATTTAACAGTAAATTAAGAATAGCAGAAACTCACTTTTGTGCCTAGATTGCGTACATATCTACTAGTCTTAAAACTGAAAATAATTAAATTATTATCACTAAAAAAAGTTACAAATCCAACTAAAATGCACGAACTAGGCATCTAAAGAAAATTAATGATTATTATTGAATCATTTGTGGAGTTCAGTACGTCAGGGTTATCACTATACTGTTTTTTTCACTAGCACAATAAGCACAGTTACTTATCAATTATAAACATCTACTTATCATTATTATGCATGTATATATATATACTTACTATCTATTTAACAATTAAGTGGAATATCTTGAAACATCAAAAAACATTTACACGTTTAAACATTTAAAACATACATCTCACATTTATGTCTTTCTTGGATTCTGTCCAAGCTCCATCTATAGGATAGGGAATTCTATCTATCTACATATATATATATATATATCTATTTACTTTTCGAGGAACTGGAGGTACTAAGGAGCCTTTGAAATTTGATATATTATTGTTATCTACAATCATCTCCATAATTAGGATGTGTGCATGATTAATATAAATCAATAAATAAAATTTGGACTAGAATTATTCATTTTTCTTAAGAATAAAATCAAATATGCGAAACTGTATATTATAACTTAAATTATCAATTGTAACTATTATTTTAAATTATTTTATATAAGATATTGTATAAATAAATTCTTTAATTTTAAATTGTAAATTTTTAACTTCTCCTGTAGATCTGCAGAAATATACATGCAAGATCTTACATAATAATCTTGGCAGACTTTGCTTATAGCAAGTGACATTTTTATTAAATTTTATCTTCCTAATGACCCTGTCTCGCTAAAAATTAAATTCTATTTAAACATGCATTTCTCACATTCATGCACTCATACATGCAGGTATGTAAACATTTTTTGTTAAAACCGTTTTCATAAAATATACATATGTATTTGTTAAAATTGATTTTTACCTTATTCTATTTTTTTGTATTACATACAAAGTAGGAAGGTGTACTATACATCAACATCAATTATATAATACATATAAAACAGCCTAGGAAGAACATAACTTATATTTCAGCATTGAAATATATCTTAATCTATTTACAGAATATCAAAAACTCAAATTTAACTAAAGTTCCACATATATGTATAAACGTTCTTCAGTCTATTTCTATAATATTCTAATGAATAAGGATTCTTCCAGGGAGCAGACAGAAATTTACAGAAAATTTGAGGACAAGGAGCCTCGACAAATTACAAGATAAGAAAGTTGTGGATTCCAGTTTGGGTATAAGCAAATAAAGCATATCTGCAATACCATACCCCTATTATAACTAATTCTGTACCATACAATAAGAGATTTATAACTATGTATTTATTTTATTTAGAATTTGTTCTTTAGAATTTGGAGTTTATATAATGCTGTTTACTTTTCATCTGTCAAAATAAAGATAATTAATTTTCTGCCATTTTGATTTAGCAGGATATAAAAAGCAGATATGCTATGTAGTATCTCCCGAGTCGGTTGCCACATGAATTTAGAATATTTGCTAGGATTCAATATATTTTAATAACTAGCTACACAAAAGGGAAAGCTACTAAGAAAGGGTATGAATAAAACAAATATCTATTTACTCAGGGACACGAATATTTTAACTACATTAAACATTGCATCACTAATGTAATATGGATAACCCTGAAATTAACTGCACAATAATACAATAAACGGAAGCATTTTTCAAATTTTGTACCAATTACTTGTTTTAAGTCTATCTTATGTATTTAATCACTGCAACTTAATGATACATTTGAACACTTTTAATACAATAAACGCTACATCTATAGTTGTAACATTATATTGCTTTAATTAAATGCATGAGCTAGATGACTGTATCTCTATATTTACTTTTAGAGCCTGTAGCTACTTGTAAGATATTCAAAAAGGATTTTTTTTCTTGTAACAACATTAATTTTGCGTTTGCTGTTTTTATTGTCTATGTCACAGGTACATTTAATAATCTGGCTTTTTGTAAAAAGACTAGGCATTTTGCACAATCTCGGTATATTCTAACTATTACTATTACTACAACAACTACAACAACAACAACAACTACTAGTACTACCACCGCTATTACTACTACTACTACTATTACTACTAACATTATGCAAAAGACCTAGTCATTTTTAAAAATTGCTGGATTATGTAATGTGTGTATGACATATATGTCACAGGCGATTGCATTTGTTAGACCCTGTTACTTGATACAAGTATTGAAATATACTTGAAATTATAAAGTCTGGAATACACTGACTCACTAGAGCCCAGATTCAGCAAGCCTGTGTATTTATAGCTACAATAAAATAAAATAAAACACACATTCTACTTTACTATTTTAAAAACCGTGGTTTATGATAGATGATTTTATATAAAAAAATGTGCTTATTTGAAACACACTAATATAAGAAAAAATTCTAATAGTTAAATTTTAAATATCAATTAATTATATGATGATATGATGTAAAATAATTTTCTAAGGCGTATTTAGTATAAAGAAATTGAAAAAGTCAGTTAATATAGTAATTGACTAGAATTTAAAATCCAACAGAACAATTAGCGCCTTTATATAATCACAGGCTGTAACAATAATAATTACTCTTTGTTGTAGTTCATACTTCTCTCAACGTAAATATACAATTAACAAGATGTTTAATAATGCTTACTGCTACAAAAGACTAGATCAATTAATGAAATTGTAAGAGTAACAACAATTAATAGTAAATATTTTCTTAAATGAATTACCTACTGAAAAAATCTAATATATAACGTAATAGTAATAATAATGGCTGTCTTACACTAATAATAGGCAGTACAATTTAAATGAAACACACACAATAGCATAACCAGATTTGAGGGTGAGAGATACTATAAAGAACTTATCATATCAAAAACTTGAATATATTATTTACCTAAACCATAAAAGTTATAATAAGTAGCGAGCTTAAATGGAAATTTTTGGGAAGTCTATAGAATCTAACAACCCCTTAATTAGGAGTACACTAATAGTTATCCTAAGGACGGAATCTACCTACATGTTACAGTAATGTAACATGGAAAGTAACAGAAAAAAAAGGAGCATCTACATCAACAGGGAGGCTATAAATAACAAAGAATCATGCCATCTACAAAACAAAAAATATTTTACAAGGGACATAACTACATACATATTATCCTATGCTGGGATTACATCAACATTAAGTAGGATGTATGTAGGGTCAGATTATTAAGTTAGGGCGGTTTGAGCAGTTTATCTAGGTTTTTCAAAAGCTTTAGTTTACAAACTTGAAAACAGTACACAACCTCCACCTTTGAGATAGTATAAATTTAAAAAAGAAGTTAATTTAGTATTTAAAACCTACCATCGAAACATTAAATTACATTTCACATTTTATCAAAATAGGGGTAATTACATCTGTAATACAACATTGAGTATTTTACAATTTATGAAAGATTTACTTCTTTCATTTCTATCACACTGACAAAAAAAAAACCAGTCCTCCCAAAAACTGTAATCTGGCCTTCTGTCTGAATAAAAATGAAACATCCATGTCGAATAATGAGATAAAAACAGTGTAATCCAACTTACATGATCCACTAGTATATATCTATTGTAAGGTGGTGATGCTTCAGTGTGATTAACTACCATTTGTGCATTATTAATCAGTTTCAGAATAAAGTATTGGCAATATCCCATTAGCGATTTTATCTATAAGATTACATTGTATTAAGGTTATCCTAGGGATACTATTACAGCTATCCTAACAGTGGAATCTACAATAATTGAAATATACATGGGAAGTTAAGGCAACTACGTGTTTGTAGGGGTAAATGAAAAAGTCTCTATGAAGGAAATCTATAATACAACCATTTTCTTCTATTGGAATTATATTACACAAGGCTAAAGGATGTTATTTTTATTCTAGTTGTAAGATGTCTGAACGTAAGTATTAGAAGGCAAAAAACATAATATAGTAAATATTTAAATGATATTTTAAAAGAGATCATGCAATGTGAAAATCAATCCATATATACAAAATTCAAATTAGATTAATAGCAAATAAGCGACTGCAAAATCTTTATCACAGAAAAGAAAACATGCAAATAAATAAGTCATTAAATCTAAAACAGCTTTACAAAAATCTAAATTTGGACCCAAAATTATTTGCGTTTAAAATTATAACCATCATCAGTTTGTACGCAATTAAAAGAACTAATAATTGTGCTTTTGATCATGTTTTACAGAAGTAAATGATTCTCTCACCCATTTCTAGTTATGCTAATGAAGCAGTGCAGGTAGTTTCGCAGACAGTTCTCGTAGACCTTCTTAGGCCCAGTTTTTATACCAAAGTTAGAATTTTAAGACAGACTTTTTAAGAGTAATCCAATCATCTTATCTAGATCTTATGTCGTGATAACCTTATTTAACATTGTATGAATTTGTATCTATATAATCTTTTGATAAAACATGTTTTCTATGTCTAATTTAATTTTATTAATAACTAAAAATGTACTATGTACTAGAATGAAAAATAATTTATATTCACATATATTTTAAACAATACTCTGTATCATTTGGTATTTAAATAGAAATATAAATTCATACTTTGTTAAATGAGATGTTACCAATGTGCATAACAGGAATTACCAAATTATTATATATAAAAATAATTATTTGAAGTTTTGGCTTTATTATGTTAAAAATATGAAAATCTCCCTTTGCAAAATAATATTTCTAACCCTAATTAGGCTTACCTACTGTAATACTAAAAATTAGGAAAAACAATAGATACATTAAAAAAATGCACCTGTATAATAATAACTGATTACGTTGACCAGTTGTATCACTTTAAAATAAAGCTGCAACCCCATATGTATCGTATAAAACACTAAGTTATTTTTAGTTAATAATATAAATATGAGCAAAAAATAAGACTACCTGAGTGTCATGCCCATGCACAGCATATGATCTCTTCGATCTCCCCACCCACCATTTCCTTTTCTAAGTTTTGTCTTTTTAAGAAGCGTAGTGTAAGTTAAAGTTAGGTAGTCTGGATATAAATGTTTTTTTGCAGATTTTAATACTTGCTGTACTTTGGAAATAACTGCCGTGGATTCACAGTTAGTTTTTTTATGATGAACACCACTAAAACAAACAACATTTCATTTATTATCTTATTAATAAATAATGAATTCTTAATTTACCATTCCCCAATATGGAAGACTCTAGGACCACGCACAACCATAGCATGAAGTTTTTGTTTTAAACAGTTTTGTGATACATGCTGTAGAGACCAATCCCAATTGTAATCATCGTACTTGCAAAAAAACTCCGCACACTGTACCATTTGCATCCATGTACTACGATTGAAAGCCATACCCATATTATGTTTACTACTAACCCATGGTGTTATCTCCACCTGTAATGAATTTACAAATATCTTCTTTAGCTAGATATTAATAAAAAAAGAGATTAGTAGCATAATTTTAAATTTAAAGGATTCTAAACATGAAAAGTTTATAAAAAGTAAACTTTATTTAAGTAAGAATTATAATAATAAAGAGACAACTTGTTATATATTCGATTATTAAACATGCTACATCTGTTTTCGAGATCGATCTGAAAAATGAACACATAAACAGCAGCAAGCATACTGAAGCCTTAGTTTTAAGTACTAGGGTACTTACGTACAACAGGTATAATCAGTCATGGGAAATTTAGCATGCATGAGTTGTATTTTACAAGTCTGAATATAGCAAAATAAAAAAAAAAAACTACCCATACATATATGTACATAATTCTATGAAACACACAACATTAATGTTTTAAATGTTATCGCGTAATTCTCTATATATTTTACTTTCTTGTACCTTTATTTACTGCTGAATATGGAAACACCCAGTACATGGCTTTACAACAACAGTCTCAATTTGATCAGACTTTCTTTTCTTATTTTTTACAGAAATAACTTTAGAATTTATTAATTTAGAGGTTTTGGGAAATACAAAATACCTTTAAAGAATATCATCATTTTTTGCAGTATACTGTATATAATTGAAAATCAGTTTCAGAATTGATGGCATTAAACGGGTAGTGCCATATTATTACTAATATGTCAACAACACATTACAAATACACTGCAGTTTAACCAAGAACCACTTGCTAAGTAATTGTGAATAAAATTCCAGTCTGATTATCACTGGTGGCAAATGAAATGGTAATGAAGTTAAATTGATACTATGAGTCACTGCCTACTATTTAGAAATTCGGATAGATCTATAGTCTGTACAAGAGTTCCTAAATATCACTCATTACAAATTCAGCTCTTATATTGAAGGGCTCTAATTTGTAGTAAAATTATCTAATATTGCTTATAGTTGTTGCGATCTGGATCTGAAAATTCTGTCTCGGACATTAAGTATATTTAATATAGAAATTCAACTGGGATTTTACACTTCTTGCTTGGCCTAAGAAATACATGTACAGTTTCGCAATGAGTTGGACAGGTTGATTCAACAATCAAAGTCCAAAGTCGCTCTTATTAATTTAAAAGTTGCAATATATATTCTATTTATTAAATTTCGAATAAAATGTTAATCTGTATGTACAAATCTCTATAATTCTAAGCAAGTAAATGTAAAATAAGATTATAATCTCTGTCAAAAATAGGTTTACATTACATCAACTGTAATTAATTTTAGTATCAAGAACGGTACCTAACTATTTAAGAAGTAAAAATACATAATATGACTTAAAAAAGTATAAACATCGAATATATCAACAACTGATAGTGTTACATCAATCAATCAATCATTATAATCTATTGTTAATACAGGTTTACACATAATATCGATTTTGTATCTCAGCTGCATATGAGGGATGGTGTGCTGTTCTGAAACTTTTAAGTAACAAAGCTGTTCATTTAATTTTGTTTTTATGTAAAATATTGAAATTTAACTACCTACATATCAAAACAAAAGAAAAGTATTTTTCTTGTTATAAAATTATTCATCTCGCAAGCAGTTGCTAATATAGCAGAAGTAGGTAACATTATTTTTTATGTATGTTTAAGAGAAATTCAGAGTAAATAGATGTGATGTAATTTCCATGCTGTTACTTAAAAAACAAATATAGAAATCTACTAGATGATGAGCAATACATTCACAAGCATTTACTAGTATAATACTACTGGTTCATAAGTAAAGAAAAATGCAGAATGAAAATGAAAATTACAACCTATAATTTTAAAATAACTACAGAATGATTAAATGGAAGGCAAGCAAAGCTACCTTCTGCGAGTGCTGATAGAGAGAGGGTAACACCTGAAATGTCCATGATGGCTGAACTTGACCTGCGTTTGCTATAGACTGTTGTTTGATCGCACGTAAAGCCTCTTTCTGGAACGTATTACTAATAAATAGTACATGAAGCAACAATTTCGAAAGAAAAGAAAATTTTAATTGTAGAATCAAATAAAATGTTAAAATGTATGAAATGAATGATTTTTACCCACACAAGAAAAAACATTTAACAGAAAACAGGTTGTTAATGAAAAGCACAAATAATTTATCATTGAAGCATGTAACATTTGTATAACTGCTTGGCAAAACAACTTCTCAATACAGTTAACCATAATATTAGAAAGCTATTTACATAAGTTTTGTCAAATAAAAACATTCACCTTTTTAGCATCGCCATAATAATTGTATGTTTTCAAATAAGTTCCAAGTGATAAAATATTACAGTGTTTGCAAGCTTCTTTACAAGTACGCTCCATTAATTTTAAAACATGGATAAAATCTTCTGCAACATAATGATCTTCTTCTAAGAAAACAACTAAGCCGGAATGATTGCGAGTTACTTCTAATTGATTAAAAACTCTATTTGCTTTCCACCACCAATGATGTTTAGTTTGTGTGAATTTGGCTTCTCGATAATGTCCATATAAATCAGGAAATAAAGCGTTGTTGCATTTTCTAATTAATGCCCTGTAATAAATCATATATTTTATTACAGAATGCATATGCATAATGTATGAGGCACATACAACAAATTATATAAGGCAATAAATAAATAGTAACAATAATAACATAAAATTTAACTTTAATATGTCCTTTATAATAAAAAAGAGATAAATTATTTGTTTTTCTTTAAAGAATACAAATGACTCAATAAAATTAATTATAAATTAGTATTTATACAATAAATTATATGCTTACTGTTCTCGTTTAATATCTCGAGGGCAGTCCCAAGGGTCTTCACCAGGAAACTCCTTAGGATGAGTTTGTATCGAATATGGATAAAATATCTGAATTACTTTACAAAAGTCTACGCTTTGTATCAGACTATTAATATCTTCATCATAATAATCATGTGAGAAAACCAAAAGGACTTGAGAAATATCACGAGCTTGTGCAAGACTAACTATTAGATGTCGTAGATAAGTTATCCGATCGTGTACCTGAAACAGTATATTTGATTATTTACAGTAAGATATTAACATTTTCAACAGCATAAATGTTTTGTTTAGTTTTCTTTTTCTTTCTTTTTGCATCATTATTTTGACTAACTAACTTGATAAGACAAAGACATAAATCATGCTTTGTAATCAATTTTCATTGTAAGTTATATAACAGAAATACTATTAGTACATACACATGTAATTTAATCTTCTTGGAAATTGTATAATACATATGTATCTACTTCTGTGTAATAAACTTAAGAAAATATTATAATAATACAATCTTTAAAACAGTATACACTTGCAAGTCAATATATTATAAGAAGTGCTCTACCTTGTACTTTATCTTCTAGACAGTTAATTTTCAAAGCTTTAGTTGCAAGCTAGAAATCTAAATGGTAGTGCCTAATTAGCTCATTTAGCAACAGATTGTATCTGTATTTTAAAAGCTAACCTATATTACTTATCTTTCATGTTTTTTGCCTGCTTACTGCAAAATTCTAAGAAAGTTCTTTTGAGAAAACTGATTGGCAATGTTGGGCATAGATACTCTATTTCTATTGTGGTATTTAGATTTTTCCAATTATGTAGCTTAGATAAGGTGGTAGACAATTCAGTATCATATAGTATCTAGATATAGTAAATAAGACATTACCTCGAAAATCATATCTAGATGCCAGTCTATCTATTTATATCTGTCTACTTATCTATCATAATGAATATTGTTACATCTCTCTGACACAATTGTAAAAAAGTCATCAGTTGAATTATTGAATTAATTGTCTGAAAAACTATCTTTAATAATTGTTTTATATCTAAATATCTAGAATCATTTAGTATCTAAATATTGACTATAATATCATACCAAGTATAGATGGTATCTAATGTACTCTTCATCTAGATACTGCTTAATATTGGAATGATATAAATACAACAATAATAATTAGCATTTCAGGTTCCTTGCAGAACAAAGAAAAAAAAACGAAATAGAAAAGGGTGGGTGTTAGTATCATGAGATGCTTAAAATAAGTTTCATACGATACCATTTCTGCAATTGCTTGCAGTACAATCTTGAACAAAACAAAGAATAGAGTGACAAGAATGTCTTTTCGAAAAAATGAAAAGCAAAACGCAAATAGAAATGAAGATATCAATGCGATTTTCTTAAAGCTTGCCTATTGATGAAAATATAACATTAATTCATGTCATTTTAACTCAATATTCTTCTTTTTACTTAAGTGGGATACTAAATAATTATCTTTGCTAAAAACATCGTTTGCTATTTAAAACTAATCCCTACGATAATGAAAATTTAAAACTGCAAGAGGATTATTTAAGCGCAAATAAATGCTTTAGTTTAGTTCAAGCTAACCTAAAAAGCCACTTCTACAAATTCGTTACATATAGAATTAATAGAATCTATGGGAAATTGGATTTTCAGTTTCTTAATATTTTCCATTAAAAATTATTATTATGTGAAAAATGTCAATTTACAATACAATTTCAAAATCATAGTTAAAAAAGGATTTATGGTTTATTGTTAGGACAATTACTTACTGAAACTTACCTGTATAACTATGACAACGGAATCGTTTTGAAGAGGCCCAAAAATATCTTCGTTGTAAACTGTCTGTTGTAAGTTGTACAATGCAATATTTTTCTTAATTTCGGATATGTTAAGAGGGGGTTTGAAATAGGCCGAGTTAGATGATGAGTTTCCATTAATACCATTAGGATGAGAAACATTACGAGGTTTTGGCGTAAGGAATTTGTGCAATACGGCAGGAACCATGCTAAGGATGGCCGCATTGGAATAATTAAGCTCTTGGCTGGGCTCTGTGTTGCCTCGAAAACTCAAGAAGTTCAACTGAAGCCACACAAACATCACTATGAACAGGATAAACCCAGTCCTGAGCCAAGTATTTCCTCGACGCCGTCCTAGCAGGCTGCGCCCGCCGCTCATGATCTTACATGCCACCACAACTCTGAAATAAAAAAATTAATTTTATAATAAGTTTAATATTAGCATTATTATTTAATAAAAATTATAATAATTGGAACTGTATCATTTTGAAATTTTGTTTGGTTAGGGTTGTAATTATTTATAACTGCAAAAGAGACTGATATTTAAATTCAGTTAGTTGGTCAAATGTAAATACATAGATATTTAAGTATTCTTAAACTTTAATTAATACAGGATGCGTAACTTCCTTCGAGTCGCGTTACCTTATGAAAATTCATGCTGTTATTTCACAGTTTCTATTGTTTCTTTTTCAATATTTAATTAATTTATTAACACATATTTTGGTTTAAGTGTATTACTGCATAAAATGAAATTTTTTCTAAAAAATTATATGCAGAACACTGTAGACAGTCAATTTTAAATTAAGAAGGAAACAACTAATATACAGGGTGTACTATAGAAGTATTTTCTTTATAGACAACTTTTGTTGAAAATGATATGAATGTTATTGTCTTGTACATTTTTGTCTAAGATTGAGAAGCTTGTAGGTACAACCAACAATAAGATCTTACGATCAGAAAAATCTTTGGAAAATTTTGAAGAGTGTTAACACTAACAATTTTTTGGAGTATATTATCTTATCAGTTTTGAAATTATATTAAAGTTATAGTTTCATTTTTGTTTCATTTAATATGAACTTGTAATGCAATACAGTGTATTCAAGTTAAATTTAGGCATTACACACCCTTAAATTTAAAATTAATACCGCCAGATGGATACCTCGCCTAATAATAAATAATAACTGTATATTTTAATTCCTATGGTACTGTATGATATAATGCGCTTTAATATGTTATTTATAAATTAATTAACTTTCATTGTTTGTAAAAATTTCATGTGATCCCAAAGGGAGGGATCTGAGGCTTCTGGTGGAAGTCAAATACAATGCTTTACCTACACATAATAATGATTAAGGTATGAATTTGAGATCACTTGCTTAAATATAAAAGACTTTGCGCAACTTAATATATGCATTATCTGTGTGTATGTGTGTTTCTAATACTATGCATTAGATTGATAAATAAAAGAATGAAGAATAACTTTATTTATTGTAGCAAATGTTGCAATACTTTAAGGGCCTACACAGCTTTTGTAATCAGAATAGAAGCAAAAAAAATTAATTGGTGTTACAAAACACATTATCTCTAATTCAGCACTTTAATTTGTTTGATATGGGAATTTTCATCATTCGACCCATCTTTATTATGTTGTAATATAATTACCTACTTTAAAGTTCGTAACAACTGCAAAATTAAAAGCGCTAATTTAAATTAGGTGAGATGAAAATCCAATTTTTAAAATTCTCAACTTTAAAGAGATATTGAAGTCAGTTGTTAAAACTGTTTTCAATATTTTATCACAGGAGTATTATGTTAATAAGTTAGAAAGAGTTAAAACAGGTCGTATTATATAAATAATAAAAATACATTTAAACATTTTTGCTAACATTTTGGACAAAATCCAAGTATTTGACAGTAAAATAAAGCGAATGTTTCTTCCCGTTGGCAAAACTGTAAAATAAAAAAAAACATTATATCTATTTTCTTTTCAATTAAGAAAAGCGATAGAAATTATTATTATTATTATTAAGGTTGTTTGTGTTTATAAAACCACAGATGGCGTACTTTGTACAAATGGCTATTTCTATTATTTTTATTACCCGGAACTTAAATAGATGAAGATAAAAATAACATCAATGCAAATATCTTCTAAGATATTAAACTTTTGCTAAAATTATATAAAATAAAATGTCAGCAGCTTGTTTTCCTTTTAATACTTTTTGACATTTTTTAAATTGAAAAGTACATGATGAAAATTAGAGGTATTTTCCCATATTTGATTTGATCTCAAAAATGTATACTTAACAATATTATTGTGTTTTTAAAAAACCCATGAGGATAGGTATCACTTCCATAAGACACAATAGAAATAATCGAATTGTAAAGCTTCCAACTATAACAAAAGAGCAGACTTACTTGAGCTAGATAAGGAAGAAATTCTGAAACTTTCTTGTCGGTCATTTTATCGAGTTATATTTTTTTGGAAGAAATTCCTATCTTTTAAAAATACCAACGGTATAGACACAATTGCAAAATAGGAACAGCAACAAAACATTATTTGATGTTATCGTATGTGATAATCAGTTTTTCATTCTAAGGAATTATCAATTCCTTTTCAAAAATTTGAAACTAAAAAGTAAAAACAAAATTGTGTTTACCTCTTCTTGATATAGTATACTTTCTGCATCTCTTATTTGGAAAGAAACTAAAAAAATACTAAAACTTTAGCAAATTAGAATTAATTAGAAACTAATAACTACTAGACGTGACTCAAAGAATATTTCACGTTTAAAAAGTGAAAAATAAAACAATTTCCACTAATTCAACTGACGTATATTATATGTCCTAAGGTATTGAAACTTTAATAGAATTCCGTAGAACATACCTATAGCGAGAAATCCCTCAATAATTTGGTTTTGGGTTGTTACAAATAGTTTACAAAGTTATACGAGGGAGTGTGTAACGTAAATAAGTATGGACTTGGATATTATGTGTTCCAATTAACTAAAAATCTAATTTTTCTATAATGTGCAAGAAAAATTCATCTTGGAATAAAAATGTATACAAAATGGGAAAGTAAAAAAAAAATATAAAAGCGAATCGGGACATCCTAGGATGTAGCATGAGCGTGTCGTAAACTGTTATTGTGTAAAATTTGGCGCGAACCGGAATATGGGTATGTTAAGAAGTCAAGTGGATGAATGTAAAAGAGATGTGCAAATGCAGTTTTTAAGGGACCAAACATTTTAAATAAAAACCAACTTCAAGCTTACAAATATAAATTAAGACAATAACAATTTTAAGATGCCAAAAGTAAGTATTTCTAAGCATAGCAACAAAAAACAACATTATAACTATACAGGGTGTTTCTAAAGTAAGTCACGATGTTTCAGAAAAAAAAGTTTCTATAAGCATAGGTCTTCTTAAGCCTCATTTCTGAAAGTGTATCGAAAATTGAAATCGACCAGTTGGTTTTCACTTTTTAATTTGCTGGCATTAGCTGTCCTGTATTCCAGAATAAATCAAATAAAAAGGGTAAGAGCTCTCTTGATCCTGCACACGTGTAGCAATAGGCAAAAGCTATTCTATTCGTGGAACCTTTTTGATATCGTGTCTAAACAATATTACATGTTCAAATTAAAAATTTCCTGTCAAAATAGTATAGGTGAAATATATATACAAAAATATTCCGAAAAAAACATATTCGAGTAAGACAAAAACAAATTAAACCGATGTCGAATAGTTTTTATGATATCATTATTCGTATCGACATAATAGAATATGGGAAAAATTTGTCAAGTGCTTCTTTTACATAGTTTTTCTCATTTAGGTTTTTCCGAAAACTTTTGTCCTATTTTTCACTAATTCCGTCCAGAATTGTTCTGGATTTAAGAATGCCAGCACCATTCATTAACTCATTTGAGTCAGAAAAATAAAATAAACGATGCTCTTGGTCAACCTACCTGGAAGTTCTGTTAATAGATGACAAACAATTGAAGTTGGGAAAGATTGATTGAAACTTCTTGTAAAACCATAGTTAGTTTAGATTGAGTAGGAAAAAAAAATGTTATGGGTTTGTCAAAAAATTTTCTTCTCGCAATGTCCATGCTTTTGCTATAAAACGTTTTATAAATCTATAAAGTCTTTTAGATTGTTATACCTATTTGCTCGTGGGAGTAACTGTTCAACTATTATTTGTTATTATTTTGTTTAGTTTTAACGGTTTGTTCCCTATTGTATACAGCAATAAAATATGCCCATGTAATCATTTTAAATGTTCTTTGATATTTTGTTATTGTAATTAAAACAATCTAGAGAGAGAATATCTTGTTATTTACTTATCGGTTTAGAACACAAATTATCGTTTAAAAAATCTTAAGCTTTGTAAAATACGTGGAAGCAAGATTAAAGTGGATTTGTTGGATGCACACTGTATGTTTAATGCCCAAGGGCTTTGAAAATATAATCACAATAAGGCTGTTCTTTTGTGAACAGATTTGTTTAAGTTATATTTTCTGAATATGTGTACACAAAGAGCTGTTCAATTTATTCAAACATTTCTGTTTGATCTTTTATAATTGGAGTCTGCACGGTAACGTATAACGAATTTATCAATTTTACATTAAACTTGTGTATCGATCACCATTGTTTTCTAGTAGCCTATCTATAGGTAATTTAATAAAATACAAAGTAAATGAATATTCATCATCATGACCCTATTATTTTGTAAGAGACAGTTTTAATTCCTTCCCTCTTATATTAACAAATATTTAAATTGATGTATTTTCATATTGAACGGAAACAAATTGAGGATGATATAGTAAAATATAAATTATATACCACTAGATTACATATTAATATTATTACGTTAAGTCTCGTTAGGGCCATTCAACCGCAACTGTTTGCGTATCGAATTACCTAAAGTTTATTTAAATTAACAGTTATGGGGTCACAGTAATACATAAAATATTCACATAAAATATGCAATAAATGTGCCAAATCTCGCTCGAGTATTTTTAATAATACTTCTCGACGATTGTCACGATATTCATATTATAGAGAATTTTTAAAATTAAAATTTAACGGAAAAATCTCCCACAAACACATAGATGGTTGGCTAGAAATTTATAATCTTGTTTTGCGACGACGCATATTACATATAATCTCAATATAATTATTTAAATAAATATTTTATAACAGTAGCTGGGGCGTCAATATTGTTCTTGTCTTATTATTAACTGGTTAATTGGGTATTGATCTGCTTATCTAGCTAGGGAGATTAAATTCTCATTTTCCAGTTAATTTAAAAAAAATCTGTTTAGAAAAACAACACGATCTGTTAATAAAATACGCAGCAATTTAATCAAGATATTTTTTAATAAAAATCTATTCAAATATAAAACTCCATTATAAAAGAAAACCCTTTGGTGCAAATACAGAAACCCTAAAATTACTTGAAGAGAGGTCGTATATGGTAAACAAGCAATTAAATTTCCCTTTAAAGGTGAATACAAAAAAATGCTATTTCTGTCAAAAAAAAGAACATATATAAGCCAACCGCTAAAATGAAAGGACAGAATCAGAATTACAAATGTAGGTAGAAGAAAATCGTAAGGATAGATGCTGGAAATAGGGGATTATCACCGTTCCGTAAAGATAATCTTTTTTTGCCTGAAATACGGAAAATTTCATATAATACAAAAACATCTGACAACTTTAATTCGAAAACCAAGTAAAAATTCGTTTTAAGTATGTTTTAATCAATAACAAGATAAAAAATGTAAAGAAAAAAGTTTCTTTTTGACGCATTAAGCGATTTGGATTATAAGAATGTTTATTTTAAAAAGCGATGAGGAGGTTTACTTTTTATAAGGAAAAAAATTAAAAATTAGAGCTGCTGGAAGTGTATTTATGTATCTAAAACAAACAAAACAAACAAAAAAGTTGCTATCTACTGTTAGTCTAACATTTCTTTTTTGCAAAAAATGTTACCAGTTAACACCCACATCCTAAATTCTCAGCTTAATAAATAATAATATAGAACCGGTGAGATAATATTTATTGACCAAGTGATGACCACGTTGACTAACGGAACATGTAATACCTTACCTCTTATACTACATGTTGGTATGGCGTGAATAAATGATAGTGAACTGTTAAATCGATTCTCAATTACAGTTTCGAAGTTCTTCAATAAATACTTTTCATTTTATTATTAGTCCGAATTTATTATTAATTATCGAGAAATTGATATAACCTTGAAAAATAACCTTTATATCTAAATATTCAGCCAATCAAATAAATTGCCCGTTTTTATACTTAAAGGGTTTTATATTTCAATTTTATTTTAAAAATATTTAAAATTTTATTATTATTATTATTATTACCAAGCAACTCATTATCACTTCTGTTTTAATTTAATCTACATATTTAGAAAAAATAATTCGGTCTGAACTCTGAAATTAAAAAATTATTCACCTATTGATTACAAGCTGAAAATCCTGGCCGTCTTTAGAATTATTTTATTACGGGTAATTAATTATTTACATTTGAATGAATACCGTATATCAAGTACTTCACGCTTTACCGAAATCGAAAGTTAATGTGTTTTTAATAAAATAAAACGGGAAACGTGCATAAGTTTTTAAATCAGTGAATCGTAATGCATAATAAATACAGCTTGTATAAAAGCGAGCCCTACATTTTTTATAGAGTGTTATAAAATAAAAATTTATTGAAATTAATGATTGGATGAACTTTCAGATGAATAAACAAGAATTGAAATGAATTACTATATGAAAATATAATCGAAGCTCTGTACAGATTTTTACTAAAATTTTACTAAAAATACTCAAAACTCGACACAACTCGAACGATAAGATTTATTGGGAAAGAAAGAAGAAATTAAAAGAAACTAAAAGATGTTGACCCGAGAGAACTAAATTACAAACAAACTTGATCCGAAGACAACATGGGGTTCGTTCTCACAGACTATATATGAAAAATAGACGCTAACCATTAGAAAACATGCAAACTAATATCAAATTTCAGTTTCAAATCTTATAGGCTACTAGGTATATAACATGTAACCATCTAGTTGTGACCAGGAATAGCAATCTTTCACAAAGGCTATGAAATCACCAATCTCGTCGCTTAAATGAGTTAACTGGAAGGCACTCAGTGTTTACCGTTCCAAATCTCAGTGCTAATTGCCAATCAGAGAAGTTTTAAACTATATCAAGCTTTCTTTCTTTTCAAGATCACAAAAAGTCATCTTTCTAAAAATTTCTGTTACACAGAAGAGTAAATCAAAAAAGATAAAACTTTTACCCCTAGACACTTATTTCTTGAACACTAATATTGAACAGTTTTGTTATTTCAAAAGACTCAGTGGGCGAATTTCTACAGTCGCAATAGCAAGGAATTGTCCAGATTCCACAAATTGAACTGTAGGCCAGAAATGTTAGAAGAACATTCATTCCGGAACTCACTTATGTATATCCAATTATCTGATATCACAAGAAGACTTTATTTATGCAGAATCCTTGAACAATGAAGATTTATGATAAAGAATGGGGCTGATTGCCATACTTGCCGTGCGATCCTTTTCTATGGAAATACCTTTAAGTTTTTAAATTGGGATAAAAAAGCCTATTTGCCAAAAAAGTATAAATTGCCTTCTATATATTTCTTTCCCAGAAATAAAGACTGGCAAACAAAGCCAGCTTCAGAACTCAATGCGCCCTTAGGTAAACTCAGGTTTTTCGTCCCATCTCATATCAGATAAGCATGAAAAGGCGCAGCTCGATTCGCATCCGTTCCTAGCTTTTCCTAGAAGGTTAAATCTGCGTTCGTATTTAGTTCCCTTAAAAAGGTAAATACAGAGCAAAGGCCATCTGGGCTATCGAAGGTGGAATGGTGGTAGTTAATGGAGGTGACCCGTTAGTAGCGATTAAAAGATCGTTAAAAGCATAATATTTGAGTTCATTTCAAGAGTTAAATACAAGACACCTGCGGCGGCCCAAGGATGGGCTCCGCTCTCTATTAATTTTCCGAAGAAAAGTGAATACAAAAACGGGGTGGGACTGCGCCCTCCAACAGATCACTGGTGGTGGCTTCGCTTTCCGTTAACCTTCTTCAGAGAACTAAGAAGAAATACGGAACAGACTGCCTGATATCTGTGTGCCTTGAGACAGTCGCCTCACTGGCTTAGCGTCGTCTGAGATCGGCGATTTGAAAATAAATAAAAAAAATTTTCTACTTTTATTAATTTTTAAAACAATGGAGTTAAAAGACTCAACTAACTAAATTGAATTAATAATTTAAAATTAATGAAGAAAATCTTTTGTTATTTCAAATTGCTACAGATTTCATTACATAGCAACTCTCGATACTGGCAGCACTAAAACCAACGAGATTTTGTCTACTTTTGAATTCCTAATGTTCTAATGTAGAAATAAGGAAAGAAAAACTTGTATTCCTTCCAAAAATTGTATATGGAATTACTTATTCTTTTTCTCTGTTAACTTATTTTTTTCCTATTTACATTAAACAAGAAATCCACAAAAAATTGAAGCGAAAAAGTAAAGAATGGATACCCTTCTGATTGCCACCTAAAATCTACATTATTAGGTACGAGGGTCGTCTGAAAAGTTTCCGACCTAACAAAGATACAAGACATTTTTTCTGAAAATTTTTTTTTATTTTTCAACATAGTCTCCTTGTAACTCTACACACTTCTCCCAGCGATGCTCCCATCTCTGTAACCCGTCCAAATAGTACTCGGCATTTTTCTCTGCAAAATAATTGTTCACGAAGGTGATTGCCTCTTCATTTGACGAAAATCTTTGTCCTCCGAGCGCAATTTTTAGATGAGGGAACAAAAAGAAGTCGCTTGGGGCTAGATCTGGTGAGTAAGGCGGATGGTCAAGCAGTTCAAACCGTAATTCATGGATTTTCGCCATGGCAACCGCTGAGGTGTCTTGGTGAAACAGGATTTTCTTTTTCTGCAAATGTGGCCGTTTTTCGCAAGTTCTGCCTTCAGCTTGTCAAGTAATGATGCATAGTATGCTCCTGTAATGGTTTTTCCTTTTTGAAGATAATCGATTAAAATAACTCCATGACTATCCCAAAAAACAGTCGCCATCACTTTCCCAGCCGAAAAATCAGTTTTTGCTTTTTTTGGAGCCGGTTCCCGCTTTGCAGTCTACTGTTTAGACTGTATTTTTGTTTCGGGCGTATAATGGTGTATCCAAGTTTCATCTACACTAATTAATCGGCGCCAAAACTCGGATTTATTTCGCCTAAACTGCGCCAAAAGAGCGTTGGAAATATTCATTCGAACACGTTTTTGGTCTAACGTGAGCAAACGCGGCACCCAACGCGCTGACAGCTTTCTCATGCCTAAATGTTGATTTAAGATGTGACAAACCCGTTCTTTTGACATGTTCATAACCTCTGCTATCTCTCTCACTTTAATTCGGCAGTCGTCTAGCACCATTTGGTGAACTTTGGCGATGTTTTCGTCGGTAGTTGCAGTTTTTGGACGTCCCGAACGTTCATCGTCTCCCACGCTCTTACGGCCACGTTTAAATTCAGTAGCCCAAAATTTCACTGTGGTAAATGATGGTGCAGAGTCCCCATACACAGAATCCAACTCATCTTTTATTTGCGAAGGCGTATTGCCTTTCAAAAACAAATATTTAAGGACAGCTCGATACTCGATTTTGTCCATTTTCACAAAAAAACTCACATCAACTCACTCAAATGACTGTTACATAAAAACTGCGCGTCCAAAATGGCTGAAACTTTGGTGAGTAACTGTCAACAGATGAACAACGAAATTCAGTAGCTTTTATTTACGAGTGCTGCCATCTTCACGTCGAGGTCGGAAACTTTTCAGACCACCCTCGTATATGACCTATAGACTAGGATTTAATTCAGCAGATTAAGACCCTAGAAACTTTTCTATAGCAAGTCATTCGACCTCAAAAAACAGACAAACAATACCAGGTAATTTTATGTTGTTGTTAATAAAATATTATAATGATCATTTCCTTCTTAAAATTGCGCCGGGAAATGACTTTAGAGCAGAGGTCTTAATTATTGCCAGAAAATTCAGCGTAGCCCTTGTGCAACAATACAAATAATGCATATAAATAATTCACGTTATTGGATTCAGATAAAACTAATTTAAAATAACTTCCCTCAAACTTGATAATTTGTTAATTGTTCTTACGCCCCAATGTTAATTTAAATCTTTACCCAAAAACAATTATGCAGTAGTAAGAAAAATGTTTTTTATAGTCCAATCAAAGAACTACAAAGGAAGAGAGCTAGCTGTCCCAAAAATTCGATTTAATCCCCAATTTACGCTGATGTGAGCTGTGGGAGTTTAGGGTTTCTACAGGAAATCAAATAGATTTGTAAGAAGTTAAAGACATTTTTTGGACTTGAAGGTTCTATTAGGAAGATTTAGAAAACTGCTGCCAATACTCTTTCTTAAAATTTCTGCATATCCCTAAAGATTGTTAAAAGATACAGAGAGTTGTAATTTTAAACATATTTAATCAAATTGTAATAATTTTTATTTCTACATCTGTCAAATAACCGCAATATTTACATAAATCTTTATTTTATGATTTTAATTATTAATCGTTAACTAAACATAAACTTATTTGCACATTTATGAGTATGACTTGATTATGTATGCTGTTAGTAATTATCTTTTAATATGCATTTTACAATTCCAATTAGTAAAGATTTACTTATCTAAAATTCAGATGTTCCCCTTTAATTAAATGCTAGCATTTTGACATGGAATCCACGATTGATTAGTGAGATAAAGGGTATAAGCCTTAAAAGCCAAGAGGGGATAGAAAACGCAGAAGATGAAGTACTTGACATTTTTACTTCCCTTGCAAGAAAACATTAAACTCCAAAGAAATCCTTTTGCTGCTATGACCATATATCCTTCATCTACGTGCTTGGATTAAAAGACTTTCATCTGTAATTTCTAGTTATATGGTACGCCTGAATCACTGAAAGTATTTTAAGTACATTGCTCTTATGTAAAATTAATAGTATCTGTCATGTCCTTTTTGTGTTTTAAAAATGGATTTTTTTTCGAGACCGTTAAAATGTAAGTAGTTAAAAGTTTGGTTAAAACATGAAAAGATAATTTTAGATACTAACAATGCATTCGTTTTTTTTTTATTTATGCAGCAATATTACATAAGATATAAAAGTAAAATAAGCAGGGTCATAAACAAACAATTGAAATGCAAAACCATGAATTTATTATATTAGTGTAGGTACATAAAATATCCATGTTTTGCACTGTAAACCTTTCGTCATATTTATCTACATTCATGGGTATTTTATGTTTAACTGTACAATAATAATGATAAAACTGCAAAACATGAACTAGTCTAGTATGCTATGCTATAAATTTGAATTAATCAATAACATCGAAAAGTAGAAAATTTTATTAAAACTCAATCTTTCCAAATACCGTTAAAATGCAAACTCTGGTATTGGTACACGCCGTACGTTACTTATTCAGTCCTTTCTTCAAAGTACGAGGTCTGTTCAAAAAGAATCGCAAATTTTGAATTTCCGCGGGTTACGTATATTCGGTTTTCCATTTTTTTGTGGCGTTATGTTGGTACTCATGTCCCTCACTTATGCCGACAAGTTCGGCCATTTTGAATGTTCAGTTAATTTTTGACAGCTGTTTTTCTTGGACGTGTTTTGGCTCGTCTTCGATTTTTGCCTATTCCAAAAAATGGATCAAAGAATCTGTATCAAATTTTGTGTGAAAAACAAAATTAAGTGCGCGGACGCATTCCGAATGTTGACTGTGGCATATGGTGAAGCTACCTTGGACCGAAGCAACGTTTATCGGTGGTATAAAATGTTCTCAGAGGGCCGAGAAGATGTGAACGACGAAGAGCGTGCCGGACGCCCGAGCACGTCAATAACAGACGAAAACATTGATGAAGTGAAGAAAATAGTATTGGCTAATCGTCGAATCGCCGTTAGAGAAGTTGCTGAGGACCTAAACATATCGATTGGCTCGTGTCAATTGATTTTTACCAATGATTTGGGCATGAGACGGGTCACCGCGAAATTCGTACCAAAATTGCTCAATTTCGACCAAAAACAGCATCGCATTAACATTGCTAAGGAGCTGTTGGACTCTGTCCGGACGACCCAAATTTGCTCCAGAGGGTCATAACTGGTGACGAATCATGGGTTTATGGTTATGACGTGGAAACCAAAGCTCAATCATCTCAATGGAAGCCAAGACCGAAAAAAGCGCGCCAAGTTCGGTCTAATGTGAAGGTTTTGCTTACAGTTTTCTTCGATTGCAGGGGCGTGGTGCATCATGAGTTCTTGCCACAGGGTAGAACGGTCAATAAGGAATATTACCTGCAAGTTATGCGCAATTTGCGCGAAGCAATCCGCCAGAAACGCCCGGATTTGTGGAAGAACAAAAATTGGCTTTTGCACCATGATAACGCCCCTGCTCATACATCGTTGCTTGTGCGCGAATTTTTGGCCAAAAACAACACACTAATGATGCCGCAGCCACCGTATTACCCAGACCTGGCCCCCTGTGACTTTTTCTTGTTTACGAAACTGAAGAGGCCCATGAAAGGACGACGCTACGCTACGATTGAGGAGATAAAGAGGGCATCGAAGAAGGAGCTGAACAAGATCACAAAAAATGATTTTTTGAAGTGCTTCGAGGATTGGAAAAAACGTTGGTACAAGTGTATAATATCTGATGGGGATTACTTTGAAGGGGACAAAATAGAAATTCATGAATAAATAAATAATTTTTAAAAAAACACAAAATTCGCGATACTTTTTGAACAGACCTCGTATGTAGAGTTATCTTTAAAAACTGATACATTTAGGAGAACTTATTACTCATAGAAGTTTTTTCACACATTTCTGAAACACTCTGTAGGTGTTTTATTCCCAAAATCAGCTTAGTATGTATAACAGTTAACTTGCACTAGATTAATATAGAATTAGAAGTAAGTACGAGTATTATCTCATCCAATGTGAAGCTGAGACTTGTATGCTTTTATTCTTGTACTCAATATCAATGGACCCGCAACAGTTTCTTATGCTAGCGAACTGAAGTAAATTGATTAAAAAAAGAAGCTGCAAAAAGCTAGAAAACTAACTTTGAGCGGCTTTTCCAAAGTTCCTTTTTGGATCAAAGATGGTAAAGTTGAGTGTCTGATTGATTTGAAAAGAAGTTTTGCCCTCTAGCGTGTTCTAATTTCTCATTTTAAAATAAAAACCAACAAAGACCATTTTACCCGGAAAACAAATAAAACTGACCTTAAGATTATTTAATTACACGAGTTAGAATTGACCTAACTAAAAAAAAGCGGACATAGTTAGCATAGCAACCGATGAAATCTGATCTACTCTTGAATAACTAACGTTCAAATGTAAAGAAAAACTTGTCTTCCTTCCAAAAATTGTAGATGGGAAGACGAGTTGCTTCCTGTTTTCCTTATTCTTTTTTCTGTTCTCTTATTCTTTTCTTTTTTTCCTATTTCTACATTAAACAAAAATTTCGCAAAAATCTCTAAATTTTTATGATTTCATATATATTTTTCTAAAATTAAAAAGCAGAAAAAAATATTTCCCTCCGATAAATGGAATGGCAAAGAATCCTACTCTTCTGACTGCTCCCGAAAGTCTTTGCATTGCTAAGGATATTACCTATAGATTAGGGTTTAATTCAATCGGCTCTTCACTGATGAAATGAAACGAAAACTTTAGATTTAAAGTTCTGTTCAAGTTAACTCAATTTCGAACAATCTCCCTAGATGCCAAGAAATGTACGAGTGGAGGTTTGAACTGTCATGTTTATCAGGGCCATAGTCGTGCCATATTCTCTTCCATGAGAATATCAAGGGCCTTTTATAACGGATTTAGAAGGCTTCGAAAATCGCACCAAGGAAATATCTAATGGTATCAACACAGCGACTTTAGAATTTATTAAAGTTAGAAACCGGTTTCGTCATCTATAGATAAGATTCGTTGTACCAATCGACAATTAAAAATATGTCTCTTTCTCGAACAGTAGTAACTTTTGGAGGTTTCAGTTTACATTTGTTTTCCAAAAAACCTATCAGCCAAATCTATCTCAAAGGCTGATTCCAAATCCAAAAAGCAGGTCTATTTTCTTTTTCAGAAGACAATATTTCTTTGAAATTAAATACAACTAAATTGAGGTTTATTTAGTTAAAATTGACTTCAATAATAAAAAAAGAATGCTGTCAAGTCTATATGATGTTGTGTTTTGCCACCAGAAGAAATTGAGAAATTAAAGTGATATTAAGGGTTTGAATTAAAAATAATGTACAGTGAAACTATAACAATCTGGCTGTTATCCGAGGGATAAGATTTACAAATTCCGTAACGCAGAAACAGATTTACTAATGACAATTCAAGAAGTTTATAATTAATAATTATTGATTTACAGCTCATTAGCCATTACATTACAACAGGGCGTGTAGGGAGCGGTTGGTTAGTTTAAATAATTACTGTAGTAAATGTCTGCGTAAATGTTTAGTATGTGTTATGTGATACTATTGGTGTGTGCTCATTTGTTAATTTAAATTTGGCATATATAACAAGAGAAGTGGTTACTGTGTGTATACAAAACGATTTCAGTTTGCGATTCTCATACAGGAATCTCCTAATTTATTTATGGTGGTTATTGCAACCTGATTGGAATATAGTTAAGTAAAAATAATGATAAAATCTACATAAAATATTTAAGAAAAATTGGTTTTACTTACAACAGGAGTACTTTGAGAACATTAGCTAACGAATTTGCAGAAGCAGCGGGAGTGAGTCATACCTTCAACAAAACAAACAAAATGGTCAAGCACGATTGTTTAAAAAATTTCTTAAGAGAATCTAAACGGTTATCTCTTGGAGAAACAATAAAAAATAAAAAAATGCAGAAACCTACATAATATGCTAATATCTGGTAAAAAAGAAAAAATGAGGGCATCTTATATAAGTAAATGATGTAAGCTAGTTTCCGCAGAAAAAATGAGAAAATAGACAATGGAAAATTGACAAAATATACATGGTGTACCATTACAAAAATTCTGGTATGGCTGCATAATGGAAAATAATTTTAAAGTATGCAAAGGTCACTTTTGCACAATGTTATGTTGCCTCTTCCTTGAATTTTCTGCTTTTACTTTATATTGGGTAAAATACCGTTAAGTAAAATTATTGTTGTGTAAGAAATAATTGTAATCAAATAAATAATATATTTAATAATAAGCGAATACCCTTTTGAAGAAAATTACCGGTTATTCGATAACCTTGTAATTTAATGGATGAATCGCTATACAGGTAAAAGTGGGTTGAAGACAAACTTGTTATGCTTATGACAGCTATTGTATGGTTTGCAAAACGTAGAAAAATTAATATTGTACAACATGACTGTATTTCCTACCACATAATAAAATCAATTAAAACTATTTTTACCATAAAAAAATGAACTCCTGAATTAAAAGGTAATAATGACAATAGAAAAAGTTATTTCACATTTAATCCAAATAAACACAGAATATAAAAGTACGTTAAGTGAGTAATATAAATGTAAATTATTGATTTTAATAATAGATACTAATGTGGAATTATTTTATTAGCTATCATATCTAAATTAAGTTAAACTTTGCTGTTTACAAAACGTTGAACAATAAGTGCGTGACAAAAACTACTTCTATTGATGGACTCGTAGGAATTTCAAGAACTTTTAGAAAATATTAAACAACAAAAGGGCAATAATAGTTAACAATTTGGAGGACGCAAATTATCATCATACAATTCCTTTGTCCGTTACTATCATCCATGTCATATCCACTTAATCAATTGTCATGTAGTGAACTTCGCGAGTATATTATTATTATTATTTAAGTATTACTATTACTTAAGTTAATTATCATTATATGGGCGTAAAATATATTGCACAAAAAAGCTATAGTTGTCATTACTATATTACATTTACACAACATTTCAGTAGGATTCTTTTAATGAGAATTTTGATTCATTCTCCCACTAACATAGAATGAAAGAGATGCATTCTTGAGAGATGATGGAATATCTCATTTACAATTTATGTAAGATTAACCTTTGCGGTAACTAGTATTGTTTATGCAAATGTACCACATTATTTATTTGAATTTACCTTGATACTATCTTACTCTTGTTATTATAGTTCGGTGTGCAATAATGACAAAGTCATTTAACCACAACCGCACTAATAGCGTGACTCCTGTATCTCTTTCCCTTGAAAAGTTCATTTATCAGTTGTTACGCAGCTTGGTTGCAGTTAGTTATCTATAAACTAAACATTTTTTGTTACATTTGAATATTTATTGTTATATTGTATGCGTTTCCGAAAAGTGAATCATATCTCATATGACTCGGTCATTTAAGGTTGGGATATTCCTATATAAAAACGCCATAAGGAAGTACCCCTACTTTATTCGAACATATCTCAAAAAATAATTGATCCCTGACTATCAAATATACCTTGAAATAAAGAAGAGACTTTGAGAATTATGCATAGGCCATTTTAAAATGTGAGAAGTCACAGATTTTTCGAAAAACCTAATTAAAAAATCAGTAGTTTGAATCAGTGATAAATTGACTGAAAATTAGTTAATTTAGACCATATACGGGTTGTCATAGCAATATAAAGTATCTATGCATAAATTAAACACCACGCTTTACGAGTTCTGAAAATACCACGCCCAATAATAAGTTAATCTAGGTGTACTGTGCGAATAAAAAAATACGGCAGAAATTAATAGATTTAGAAATGGCGGTGAAAAATACAGACGGGTAATTTGTTTTGGGGGTTGAAAGCATGCTGACGGTAGACGATGTTGGTCTGGCATTCACCTACAAGAGGTCGCTGTGGATTACCACCTTTTTTGTCATAAATTTTGTGGCAAATAAATTATACTTTGAAATAACTAAAACTTCGTACAAAGTGATTATATATATGGGGTAAATCCACTGATTGCTAATTAATTATTATTATTAATTTTAATACCCCTATCTTTGAGTATTGGCATGACTACGAAACGCTGGATAATTGAATTATTCGTAACAACTTGTAAAGAGAAAACACTCACTAAATAAGAAAAAAGAAATTTGAAGCACGAGGCGCAAGCCAAGCGTGACAGTACACTTGTACTTATAGCAAAAGGCAACAACCAAGTAAAAGAAAAAGCCTACCGACCATTATTCATGATAAATAAATTTAGAAAATTGCTAAAAAGACTAATAGCAGCTAGAGTAGAGGAAGAGATGAGAGATAAAGAAGATCTCTCAGACAGACAGTTCAGATATAGATGAGGGAAATCCACGGTCGATGCCCTAAAGACAGTACAAAGAATAGTCGGCGACTATAAATACAGAGATGCATGCGCCAAGGTAGCGCTAGATGTAAAAAATGCTTTTAACTCTGCATCACATGGAGGTATCGTAGAGGAATCAAGGCGTTGGAAAATAAGCCCTTACCTCATTAAAATAATATGTAGTTATTTCACCAACAGAAAACTGAACATCAGTGAGAAGCAAAAAGATGTAACATGCGGAGTACCGCAGAGATCGGTGCTAGGCTCGCTACTCTGGAACGTATACTATGACACGGTCTTAAAAATTAGAGTACAGTAAGGAGTGACCCTATTTGCCTTTGAGGACGACCTGGCAATCGTAGCAAGGGCAAGAACAAAAAAAAGATTTGGAAACGAAAATTAGTCATACCAGTCTGCTTATTCGTGATTAGATAAAGACAAGAGAACTACGGCTCAAACCAAGGAAAACAGAAGCAGTTCTCTTGGATGGTAGAAGAAAGGTTACACTACTGAATGTAGAAAATGAACAACATACGCACATTCAAACGAGTGAAACAATAAAATATCTTGGAATACAGTTCAGTAGGAAGATGACAATAACGAGCCACATAAAGAAAGTCACAGAAAAAGCTGCAAAAGCGGCAATAGCATTAGACAGAACAATGTCAAACAGAGGAGCTGCGCTGAGAAGCAGAAGAGTACTAGCCTCGGTAGTACACTCCATATTACTATAAGGGGCGCCGCTATAGCAACGAGCGTTGGAAAAAAATACAGAGATGATAAGTAGAATACTATTAAAAATCTGTTCAGCGTATAGAACACATGGCAAACGAAAGAACACGGAGATACGAGAAGAGAGAAACCGATATCAATAGAACAATAAAAGAAAACACTGCAAATGCGCGGCAGACTCGATGGACAAGTCAAACGTGAAAAACAGAGTGGACAAAAAAGCTAATATCAAACGTCAGGGAATGGGCAGAAAGAAAACATGGAGAGGTGGATTATTTCCTCACACAAATACTGACGGGAATGGATGCTTTGCGGCGTACTTAAAAAATTCAAAAGAATGGAGCACGATACGTGCTGGTACTGCCCACAAGTAGATACGGCAGAGCACACACTATTCCAATATGTAAGATGGGATAACCAGAGAAGAATCATAGAACATATAACCAAAGAACAAATAACAAATGGGACTACATCACAGCGCAATTACGAAACATAATTAAGACCAAGAAAGAAGAAAGGATGAGGCAAAACTCCACAACCTAATTAGATAGAGTAACATCAATAGAAGACGCTGAAAATAACAATGGACGAGTGTTGCGAAGTAATACGGCAGCGGTTCCGTACCGTATAACACCAAACAATAATGTCTGTCAGTTAAGTAATTGACCAATAAAAACTTTTTAAAGTGCAGAGTGAGAAAGTGTCCGTGCAATAAGCTTTTGCTGATCTAAAGGTCTTCGGCATACTTTCAAGTTGTTCTAAGGCTTCGTTTATGCCCTTGGAAACTGTTAGAACACTATATGAATATACCATAGCAAATGTAAGTCTTAATCACCCTAGGATTCCATCTATGGCCTTCTGGAATACGGCTGGCGCATTGGTTAACCCAAATGGAACTCTTTTATATTGGTAATGACCACGTGGAATTATAAACGCAGTGTATGAACGACTTTCCTTTTCTCTTCGCAACTGGAAATAACTAGATTTTATGTCTGACGTCGTAAAGCATGTGTTACCTGCCAATCTTTCCAGTTTATGGTCTATGCGCTAGTGTATGTATACTGATGTGTCTCAGTGACAGAATCTACTCGTATTAGTTACCTTAATAAGCGACCTTACAAAAAAAAAGCTGATGCTGACTAACAAGTCATAAAGCAAGGCAATGCTGAATCTTACACCGACTTACCTATTGACATGAGATAAACAAGAAAATCTAAAAATTGGATCATTAAACATAGATTTTTTTAGAATTCATTCAAAGATAAATAAATAAATAAATACACATTTTAGAATTCTGATTTACCATCATGATAAAGCATACGACCTAACCAATATAATAATAACGAACAATAAATAATGTAACAAACAAATAACCAAGATATAAATATATGAAATTCATTTAACACAACAGGCCAATTTTAATCTGAGTTCATTGAAAAGAAAGTAATAATAAAATTGTGACCTACTGCTTTTCAAGAAATCTCAAACAGAACCAACTAATTTTTAAAATACAAATTCTAAATTATTATGATTTGAACTTTCGAATCAAGGACTGTTACAAAAACGAAACCAACACAAGTGAAATATTAGAATAAAGCCATAAAGGAGTTTCTAATAGGTCTTCGCAAATCTCTTAATTTACAACCTCTTTTGTTCACTTATATTTCAGTTCTACTTGCTGCTCTTCTCGTATGCTTCGGCGTTATCGCAAAAATGGAAACATTCTTCTCATGGCATTAAATACAACCCTTAAAGAATCTAACAGGAATGTTGTTAAACAGATTTCTACAGCTGCAGTTTTAAATTTAGAATAGTATTTCTGCTAGTTAAAAGGGTTCAGCATCTCCCGTCGCAAAATTCGCTTTCCTTATTTATAGGTACTTCTCCTTTTACAATATCCCTGTTATATGACCTAGTGAAAAACAGTGATAGGACCATAGCCCATACTACCTACAAATTCTCAGTAGCTACATATCTTTATCAAGTAGATGTACATACGGAAGTCACATGACTCACGATTTAATTTATTTTTCTTTTTGTTGGAAGTTATGGGAATAGAACAGATATCATCAGGCAAAGATGCCGAGAGGACTTATCAGATATTTTCACACGAGAGTGAATTATATGACAAAGCCACTCAGTGTGTGTAAATTTACTATATCTTTATATTTATCTTGCAAAACAATAACAAATGAACAAGCAAAGCCGTAATGCACAGATAAATGTTAAACTTCTCTCTAAACTGGTTTTGCACGTACCCCAACTGGAGATATTAAGATCATGTAAATTTTGCAAAAAGATGGTTTTACAGCTACATCTGCATGCAACGCAAAGTACTAGATGTGGAAGGTTAAAAATAATGAGAAAGGGCAATTCTACGTTCGAGTCGTCTATTGAAATTCAAAATTTCATTAAAAATTCTTAATTGGAACAGCAGTTAAGAAACCTTTCCGAATTCTTAGACAAATACGCAAAACAACTATTTTTGTTTTATCGCTGTTTTGATAAAAACCTTGAGAATCGATTTGAATATTTGGACATATGCCAAAAACACCCCTCGAGGGAGATAATAGTCCCTAGAAAGATACTCCAAATGCATTTCTCGTTTCACTTTGTGTACGTGACAAAAATAATATAAAACACAAAGTTTTTATTTCCAAGTTACCGTTTTATTTTGACACTGCCAGCCAATCATGCATTTCGTTTACGGTCTTGCAAGAGAGTTAAGAGCGTAAGACTTCATCATGCAAACACTTATGCGTATTCACCAACATTTACGGGAAATGCGGAGATTGAACAAAAACTCAGAGTCGACCTAGAGAAGTTCGAACACAACAGTTAGAGGAAGCAGTTTTTCATCAAATTGAAGAGCAGCCAGAAACAAGTATACGAAAAGAGTAGAGGAAAATAATTGAGACCCACCATCAACACTGCTGGAAGACGTGCCTCTATAAGTTAGAAACCAACATCTGGACGCTATGTATCCTAATCGTTGGATAGCTAGAGCAGGACCACAAGCTTGGCCTCTACAGCCTCCAAAATTTAATACCCTGGATTTTTGAAAAAGTGTTGAAGACTCGAGGGTCAATAAGACTTTGACTTTTTCAGTTTTTCTTAAATTGATTTAATTTTGGAACATTGAGAAAGTCAATTTCATCTGCGTTTTACTTGAAGATGGTGATAGCTAGCGGTATGACACGAGAGGACCGTAACTATGAAACAAAAGAATTCGATATATAAAAAAAACACATTTTGTAGTGAACTTTTTAGGAGCTATATCGTTTATATGAACATTCTGTCTCAAAATCGCCCCTTTAAATATTTTGCAATCATTTAGAAACACCTTGTATATCTTAGTATCTTTTAAGTTCAAGGTTCATTGCTGATTACAGCAACCAATCTAACCGTTTTGGTGTTATTCAAATGTGTGTAAATAAATTTTCCCAAACTTCTCGACCTTCCCTGGTATTAATATACAGAGTAATAAAGAAATACCTTTCCTTTATGGACTGATTCTCTGGGCCAAAAAAATCTAGATAAGCATGTGCTCCAGATATCTGGTAACATTTCAGAGTAAAGTGTGAAGAACTTCACGATTTAGCGTTAATGCTTGGCGTGAAGTTATTTTCGATTTACTGATTGAATCTTTGGCGTTTAATAACTTTTTGCCATGTGGGAGGTTGGTATAATTGGACAGCGAGATCTCCAAATCTAACTTTATTGAATTTCTGTATTTGACTTACTTATCTTCAATTTCGAGTAATTAGAGTAATTCATTAAATGATAAAAAATTGACTACATGCTCATAATAGACTTTTCGATTTACTAAGTGCTACCCAGAATTCGAATATCCCGCGCGAACAATTAGTGGTACGAGGTTCTAACGCTAGGTGCTTCTTGGTGTATTTTAGCAAGACGAACCTGAAGAAAGTGGAGAGCCTACAAAGACGGATAATTATTAGAGTCAGGCATAACACCAATATCGTTACTAATTGATGAAAGAAAAAAGAAGATAACCAGATGGCAGGAAAGGTGGAGCGAAAACTCTGGTGTGGCAAGGTGGACCAAAAGACTAATCCCCAACATAGAAAAATGGGCTAACAGGAAACATGGAAGCGTCAACTACTATCTGACGCAACTACTATCAGGGCATACTTTTTTGAATGTCAGCATTGGCGATCTTCAAAGCAACAACTAGAGTCCAAGCTAAGGCGAGAAATTACAGGTGAACACGATGCTCGAGAGCGAAGACGCATGGAAGGAAATTGAGAGATATATTACAAGTATTTTAACACAAAAAGAAAGGGACGAAAGAGAAAACGAGTGAAATAGCTAGAGACGCTTAAACCAAACATACTGAAGTAATGCAGTCGTGGTCTCAGTATGTCTGGTGAAGGGAGAGGGGAGGAGTTTTAGTGAGTAGGCCTTCCCATGACGGAAGGAGTCCCGCTCAGTCAAGAGCAAAGGCGGGGTATGCAAGAGCATTTCTCCTCCCTGCAAACAAACAAAAAAAGGTGCCTCTTGGTGTATGTTTCAATCATTAGCCTGCCAACTGACTTCTTCTTGAGTACACGTGTTTTCGAGTTTCGGTTCGTTTCTTTACACGGTCGAAATGACTGATGTCAAAGAGTAAAAAATTTGCATTAAATTTTGCTTCAAGCTTAAAAAAACTGCAGCTGAAACCCATCGAATGCTAAAGGAGGCTTTTGGGGACCAAGCTTTAAGCCAAGCAACAACATTTGAGTAGTTTAAGCGGTTCAAAGAAGGCCGGTGGAAGATGACAAATATCATGCACAACTCCCGAAATGATCGCAAAACTGCGTGAAGTTATCCGTGAAGACAGACATACGGAACATATCGACGCACTTTATCGAATGAACTGAGTATGTTCCTCGTCTCTTGAACAATGACCAGCAAGACCACCGGATTCAGGTGTGCACTGAGCTCCAACAAACGATCAGAGATGATCGTAACTTCCTATTCAGGGTCATAATTGGTAATGAAGCGTGGGTGTACGGTTATGACTCTGAAATAAAGCAGCAGTCATCATCTCTGCGTTGTTGGCAGCTACACCAAGGTGATAATCTTTATTGACATTCGAAGAATTTGATCAGACTGTCAACGGGGAGTTTTACAGAGACGTTTTGAGACGACCGAGGAAAAATGTGAGGCGCAAACGGCCTGACATGCGAAACACCGGAGAATGGTTACTTGTTAGGGTTTGAAATACTTTATCTTTATTAATACTTTAATGTAATCATAATACCTACCGTTGTTGTTGGTGGTATGTGAGACACTATGTAGATGAGAATGACTTGAAGAAAGTGACATGTAAGATGGCGATAATTTTTGTTATTAAATTAAGTTAATTAAACAAAATCCGAGAAGCTTTTTATTTCTTCAACCCAAAATATTAAGAGGTTATGGGCCCAGAGCAAGTCCACTGCGATATAAATTAAAACGTACTGAAATTGTTGGAGTTCTTTATTGAACTTAAATTGTATAAGATGAATACAACATCGACACCTTCAAGTTTCTTACCTGTCGATAAACTGATTGGTAGAGATAACTACGATGATTGGAAATTCGCTATGAAGGCGTATTTGCAGCTGGATGATCTCTGGAGTGTTGTGGAAACCGGGGACAAAGTGGACCTTGTAAAAGATAGAAAAGCTCTGTCGAAGATCATTCTCTCCATCGACAAGTTGAATTACTCTCATATTAAAAACGCCAAAACAGCAAACGAGGCATGGAGTTCCTTGGAAAGAGCATATGAAGATTCTGGACTAACAAGAAAGGTGGGCCTGCTGCGAACGTTGGTAACAACAAGACTGGATAATTGAAAAGAATGTAGAGAATTATTGCGACACAATTATATCTACGTCTCATAAGCTGAACGAGATGGGTTTTTCTGTAAATGAAGAGTGGGTGGGAACTTTACTGCTTGCTGGATTGCCCGATGAATATAAACCGATGATTATGGGTCTTGAAAGTTCTGGAGTTAAAATAACAGGGGACAGTATAAAAGTTAAATTATTACAAGATATTAAATCATCATCAGCAACGGGTAAATCAAGCAGTGAAGACTCAGCCCTATATGCAAAATTAAATGTTAAAGTATTTAATAAGAAAGTACCTCGTTGTTATAATTGTAATGGTTTAGGTCATTACCAATCAAATAGTAAAAATAAGAAAAATAAGGTAAATGATAATAAGTCTAAGGTTAATAATAGGGCCTTTTTAGCATGTTCATTTAGTAAAAAACTTAATGACAATGCATGGTACCTTGATTCTTGTGCTTCTACTCATTTAACAAAAAACAAGGAAAATTTAGTTAATGATCTATCAGAGAAAAATGTTACTATAAAAACAGCTAACAATAGTAGTATAAATACAGAAGCAGTAGGTGACGTTTTATTAAAACTTAATATAAATGGCAAATCAGAAGATATCGAAGCCAAAGATGTGTTATATGCACCTAATGCCGCTCTTAATTTGTTATCTGTAAATAAGATAACTCAAAATGGGTATACAGTATCTTTTAAAAAATCGGGTGCTAAACTAGTGGACACAAATAACAAGATTGTGGCCACAGGTAAACCAGACAATGGAATTTATAAATTAAATACCTTTGATTGTATAAAACAAAATATGGTTTGCTCAGTTAAGGATAATGGATTATTGTGGCACTGCAGATTAGGTCACATGAATAGAAAAAATATGAAATTAGTTTCAAGAATGACAAATGGAATAGATTTGGTTCAAACTTCAGATGATCCATCTATCATATGCATGGAGGGCAAACAAACAAGGCTACCCTTTAAATCTAGTGAAAATAGAGCAAAAAATGTCTTAGATCTTGTGCACACAGACTTGTGCGGTCCGATGGAAGAACCGTCCATTGGTGGAAGTCGCTATCTTTTTAGTTTAATTGATGATCATTCAAGGAAGATATTTGTTTATTTTATTTCAAAGAAATCACAAGTTCTGGAAGTTTTTATGCAGTTTAAGAAAATGGTTGAAGTTCAGATTGGAAGAAAAATTAAAGTTTTAAGATCTGATAATGGAACTGAATATGTAAATAGAGCATTTAAATGTTTTCTAAATGAATCTGTAAGGTATACTCCTGAGCAAAATGGCGTCTGTGAACACGCTAATAGGACAATAGTAGAGAAAGCTCGTTGTTTACTTTTCGATGCTGGCCTAGATAAGAAATATTGGGCAGAAACCGTAAATACAGCGGTTTATCTCTTAACTAGCTCACCAACTTCAACTTTAAAAATGAAAACACCTTTTGAAGTTTAGAATGGCCGCAAACCAAATTTATCTCACCTTAAGGTTTTTGGAAGTGAAGTAATGGTTCAAATACCTAAACAGACAAGAAAGAAGTGGGATCCAAAATCTAGAAAGCTTTTGTTTATAGGCTATAGTGATAATATAAAAGGTTATAAATGTATTGATCCAGAAACCAAAGAAATAATCTTTAGTAGAGATGCAATTTTTCTAGAGAATAATAACAGCCATATGAAAGAAAATGATAACACAAATTATTCAGATGGTAAAACATATACTTGGTTTCAAATCGATGAGTTAGTCGAGCAAGACCAGTCAGATAAGCATGTTGCAGAAGATGTAACTAGTGAGGAGGAGCAAGATCTTACAGAAATTGAAACTGTTGAAGATCAAGAAGTACAGCAGCATACAGAAGAAAAAGAAGAAAATGTTAGGACAAAGAGAGGAAAACAAATCCAACTTCCTAAACGTTTAGAAGATTATGAAGTTTATTCTGTTTATTTTCACAGTGAAGAAAATGATCCTGAAACTTTTGAAGAAGCACTTCATGACAAATTATGGCAAACAGCAATTACAAATGAGCTGAATTCATTAATTTCTTTAAATACGTGGACTGTAACTGATTCGCCTGAAAACGAGAAAGTCATAGATCTTAAATGGCTGTTCCGTACCAAATTAGATGGTACGAAGAACGCACGATTGGTAGCTCGGGGCTTTCAGCAAAAAGAAGAAAGTTTCTTTCACACAATCTATGCACCAGTAGCTCGATTGTCAACTATAAGAGTATTTTTATCTCATGCCACTTTAAATA